>JAPQWV010001292.1:0-99077 GCA_027422505.1 Craterostigma plantagineum
ATAGCTCTGTGTTTGCATGCTGTAGGAATCGACGGTGGAGGCTTGCTATCGGAGCTCCCATGGACTTTTTAGGGCGAGGCTGTACATGGATGACGACCTGTGGCGAGTGATAGGGTGTTATGGGCCTTCGGCCCATCTTATTAACTTTTTGTATAAACAAATGTTTTTCTAAAATGGGTTCTCCGCGGCTTTCGCTGCTAAACCCGACGCGATTTATCGCTAATTAGCGATTAGAGAGTAGGGTCGCTACCACTGTTGAAGTAATCCTGCAAAAGATCATAGTAAAATGAAGAACGAGCTTGAGCAGAATCAATGAATCACATCGAGGGAACAAGTTTGAAGAAGCGCGTTAAACTTATAAAGACGCGCTTGGTAAGCTTAATAATAAAGACTCTGAAGATACCGACGATTTTCCACAACTAACTCAGCTGAGACGATTTGAAAAATGCGAGAAGAGCTGATTGCCGAGTATCCGACAAGTTTCGGGTACCCGATTAGCGGGTACCCAAACTTCGATCGGGTCGGGGTCGGTTTGAAATTCAATACCCGATTTTTTTCGGTACCACCCGATTGCCGGTACCCAAACTTCGATCGGGTCGGGGTCGGGTTTGAATTCAATACCCGATTTTTTCGGGTACCCGACCCGAAAAACCCGAAACCCGATATACCGGACACCGATCCCAACAATTCATCATCATCATTTTCCGTTAACTGTTTCTAGCGAGATTTCCAATCCCGTTTCACATGTATATCGTCGCGTTCTTTTTCGTCCGACGTTTCTCTATGGACGTACACGTAAGATTATGAAAAGAGACTTCTAATGCAACTCCTCTAATGGGCACTCAAACTGATAAGGATATGTTGGCTCCAATATTTCATTTCCAAAATATGTAACATTATGGATCAACTTTAAAGTACTTGCAAACGTGAAAGATAATAGAGCAACAGGCTTCAACCATAACAATATAACATTCAGTAATAATAATAAGGGGTAACTTCTCCATCCACCTAAACTATCTATCAACTAACTCCAATTCCCATTTTTTTTTATTATCAATTTCATAAATAATTTACACCTCAACCCAATGAGATTTTGCCCCTCATATAATATTATTTAAATCTTTTCTTGACTATTAATTTGCTTTGCTTCCATCTATGGAAACTTCAATGAAATCAAGAAATGTCCCACTGGGAGGAAAAGAAAAAAAATTCTGTGCATCTGTCGTCATCCCTCTTTGCTGGATCAAAAAGGAAGGATTCTGAGGAAAATCACAGTGAAATAAGGTATAACTGCAAAAATAATGAAAATCGACGACAGGATTATACTTAGAATGTGCGAGAGACAAGGATTTTTGTTGTTTTAAACAGAAACACATACATGGGTAACAGAGAAGGCGTACAAAGAAAGCTGCGAGAATTTCTGGAACTTAATGGAAGTGGCGAGCTAGGCGCCCCTGTTTGGAACCGAATTGAATACAACATAAGACTTTTGACACTAAACAACAATGCAGTGTAAACTTTAGACACTTTGAATGAAGTTTGATATAGGGCTATCCCAATCGACCAATTTTAAATGTGATGTGTGTGTGTGTATGTGAAGCTTGCTTCTACGAGATGTGCTGAGTACGTAAGAAAGAAGACGAGAAATTATGTGGTTCGGATTCTGGTGAATTTTACGTCTACGGACGCTCTGAAATCTCTTTTCACTATACTTCAATCACTCTCAACTTCCTTTTATAGCTGGGGTTCTGCAAACGTTTTCCAGCTTAGCACCGATTTCTCGGAGATGAGACGTATTCCGTCGTGTCAGCTTTTCTGCGCTGTTAGGGACAATGATGCGCCCATCTTCAGTAGCCAAATGGCGAAAGTCTGTCCTCCTATTGCTTATGTCTTTCAGGCTTCTGACCCTAAATTAAAGCTAACTCGTGACGTTCCTTTACATGTGATCTGTTAATATATATGAGGTCCCAAACACTTCCCTGACACGGTGTCAGTGTCAGGGACCGAAACCTCACATCGTAATTTATGCATTTTACACGAAGTATTGTATTTACATAATTAACTTTGTGACATTGAAATAGATTATATAGTAGGATAAGCTTTAGTATTGAATAAGTAGTGGAATTAATTTAATTGTTAGGAATTTCGATAGGATGCCCAAGCTCAAAGAAGTTTTCAATGCACATATAATATATATATATTATTATATATAATTTAGTAGGTTAAATGAGTATTTAGAGAACTACGCGTTAGTCAAGAGGAGATAATCATAAAGGATACTTAGCAAGAAAAGAAAACTAATATCAAAATATAATAATAACAATGATATGAATGATACCAAATTAGGATAGATATTAGGAAAATATCAACATCACTTGTTTATTTTAATATGCAACAATACAAGATAAGTACCATAGTAATAACTCACACATCATAAGCAAATTTTGAGATTAAGCTAGGGAGAAAATCTAAGCATGAGCAATCTTAAACTTAGGAAGGGTATGAACATCACTATGATTTCATGTTTTTAATTGATAATTAAGCATGCTATGCTGTTCATCAAGCATGAAAAGTTCATGTAGTCATGTTTATAATAACTTATAAATTTCTGAAGTTTGAAGTGTTTGAGGATGTTTTGAAGTTTTTATTTATGAAGTTCTTCATGTCTTGAGAATTCTATGTTTGAAAGGAATTTGTTTTTCAAAAGGTTGAAAGGTTTGAAAGGTTGAAAGGTTTTGATAGGTTTAAAGGGTTGAAAGGTTTGAAGGTTGAAAGGTTTAAAAGTCTGAAAGTTTCGAAAGTTTGAAAGGTTGAAAGCTTTGAAGGTTAAAGGTTAGAACGGTTGAAATGTTTCCAAAGTTTCAAAGGTTTGAAAGTTTCATAGGGTTGAAAGGTTTGAAAGGTTTAGAAGGTTTAAAAGGTTTGAAAGGTTGAAAGGTTTGAAGGTTAAAAGGTTTCGAAAAGTTGAAAGGTTTCAAAGGTTTAAAAGGTTTGAAAGGTTGAAAGGTGTGGATTTTCGGAAAAGAATGATTTTTTAAACAGATTTTCGATCAACAGGATTTTGATAAAATGGATGATTGTCGAACTTGTACCATTTTAATAGCATACTTTCGAGAGATGAACATTACTGTAATTAGGAAATTTGATAATGCATACAATCAATTAACTTTTCAAAGTTTTCGATAGCAAATAAATATAATGATTATGGAAGTAAATGAAAGGATTGTAACAGAGACAGGATTAAGCGTAAGCATGCATGTCATGCATATACATCATTTTAGGGATCTCATATTCATGATCATAATATTTTATAGGTCGGGATTCGGAAGAAGGCAAGGACAAGTGAGGCTTTAAGCCATACTATGTGCATGATATGCAACATGTGTTCTATTTCTATGTGCTTTATGTGGATTGATTTATTGATGACTTCGGTATGTCTTATATGAATAATGTGATTACGTGGCTATAATGTGCTCCATGTAACATGTGCGATTGGATAGTGTATGAATTTATGACATACAAGGTTAAATGATATAGCACATACATACAATATGAAGGAGAAAACGTTATGACTGCTACGACATCGGACGCATGATACACAGCTACGGTTACATCCCTACAAATCGAGGGGATTACAGAGTTCTGTACAGGCACACAAATATAGAGAATGATTATAGAGTCCCATCATTGGCGCCCACTGGGTTAAAGAACGAGTCTAGCTGGTTCATAACGAGAGTATCCAAAGTAACGATCATATATAATTGTATGGATCTACAGGTCATACGAATGATTATATGTACTATGGTTATGTGATTTAAAGTGTTTACAGCACAATAGCTTTTGATCTACGGATCCTATGAATGATAGTTACGGAATGGAATATTTATGGAAATGTCTATGGGATCAATGAGGAAAGGACTTAATTATTTGCTATAGTTAAAGTTATCATATGTTATGGAATAACATGTTTCCATCATGCTCTGAATAATTGTTTCCACAGTTGTTTAGATATTTAGCAGGCACTTAGAGCGTATCTTCATACCGAAAGCATGGATCAAGGTTGACCGGCTACACTTTCATCCTACTCCCCTATGTCATCGTGTGCATGTACTTTAAGAAAATAAGAGCTAATTAGTTGTGCTTTGAACTAATTACCTATCCTTGTAATTAGAGCGTTGATTGTATTGTCCTTAGTTTAGGACTTGGTTTGTAATTTATACCAAGTATGTTTGGTATAAATCAATGTTTTAAAAAGCGCAAAGCGTAGTGTGTCGCGTTTTAGTGTCGGTATAGCGTAGCGTAAATAGCGTAGCGCATTGCGCGGGTATTTCGGATAAGCTAGATATAATACAATAAATTATATATAATAAATAATAACTATAAATATGGTCACTTTTTATGTCATTATATATAATATATAATAAATATAATCAATGAAATAAAAAATAAGGTACAAATATTGATTAAATCTAAAATTCAAATATATGTGAACGTTATATTAAAAGTTTATATAATCCTAAACAATAAAATAGGGACTCATGTCACTTAAAATCATTTTTGTTCAATTTACTATCAGTCCAACTAAAATAATCCTATTAAAATGATTCTTATAATTATCAAAAGTTATATTGATATAAAAAAAATCTCAGATATGCATGTCATTATGATGTTGCTAAACAAGAATAAATTAGATAAATTTATTTACTTTTATATCACACAGTTACATTAAATAATCGATTTTGGATGATTTTGTGAAGGTAATAATAAGTTAAAAACGAAAAACATAATATATGTTTGTCCACTTGTGTTAGAGGTCTTTCGCTACCGTACGTGCCATAACATCTCTCTCCTCCCTCTTCCAAGTAATAATAATATAATAAGTATGCTCTCCTCCCTCTTCCAAGTAATAATAATATAATAAGTATTATACGCTTTTTTTTAACGCGTCGTAGCGTTTTAGAGAAATTTTGCGCTAAACGCGCCTTGAAGCGCGCGACACCGCTTTTTAAAACAATGGATAAATAATGTACAAACACTGAGATTAATGAGAGATTTAGAAAATTGATCCGAAAAGCCTGCAAATCAATTTCTAGAGAGAGAAACACACAAAATCTTCTGACTTTAGCGAAATTCTCTCTCGAGCTCTCCAAGAAGATTTTCGATCAAAATCTCAATCTCTACAATTCTTATCGATTGCCTTAGAATTCATGCCTAGATCATAGAGTTGATAAATTAGGACCTAACAATTGGTATCAGAGCAGATTCACTCCGTTTTGAATCGATAATTGTTAGAATCAGATCGAAATTCATTTTCTAGAACTGTTCCGTGCGAACATTTCTGGCGCGAAATTTAATTTCGATCTGATTAGCTTAATTATGTGATTAATCGACTTGAATTTGATGTTTCTGTGCTCGATTTAGTGCTACGAAACGATTGTGATTAGATTGGTAGCGTTTAGAACATCACTCTACGGAATTGATCGATTTTGAATAGTTGCTGTTCGCGCGATAAACTGTTAGAACACGTTCTGATTTTGATGAAATTCGACATGTTTTGCTTCGTAACGTTTTTAATTACTTGTTTGTGCATGCTAAGTAACTGATTGCGAGTGAATACAATTCACGTTCTAATTTTGGTGTTTTGCTTGTATCAGTGTTAACTAGAGTTCTTCGACTGTTTAAGCGATTTTTATTTTTCTCTCTCAAGTCTTCGATCGAATTTAAATTCTTGATCAAGAACTTTGCGCGATAATTTTCTCGGTCAAGACTCTAAAGTCAGCAATAAAGTCGTCGTCGTTAGAAACGATTTAGAAGAAAAACTTCTCGAGCATTACTAAGCGGAAAATTTTTTTCGACAAAGATCAATTTGATTTTCCACGCTCGTAAACTTTACTGTCGAAAAAATTTACGGTCAGACTTCTCAGTTTGCTAAGCGAAAATCATTTGGGTACGAGAAACTTTCCAGTCAAAGATTTATTTTGACCCAGCGAGAAACTTATTAACATACTGTTTCTCTGCGCTCTAAATAAATTCGCGATCCAAATTGTTTCTCGACCGAAAGATTGTGAGCAATTTTTCTCGCTCGTAAAATTTTTCGATGACTTACTTTCTCGCACGAGAACAGTAACAACGACAATTTTCTCGACAAATCAAATTTTTTTTTATCAAACTTTAAGATTGAGTCAAAACTTATTCTCGAAACTGCTCTAGAATCAAACGCTACTAACTAATCTGCTACTTGTGAAGCACATCACATCAGTTCAAGACATCAAAACAACAAACGAAGATGCTACATCAACTCAAAGAAGAAATGGATGCCTATTCTCTAGGAAATGATAATCGTCCTCCGATTCTCAAGAGAGGCGAATATACAGTTTGGACACTCCTCATCAATTGAGCAAGGTCCAGCTCAGTTCTGGGTAATGTACCCGGTGACAACACTGCAAACCCTCCAATTCCTGCCTCTAGGCGAGTGAAAGAGCCTAGGGATATACTGCGGAGGAAAGAGTGATAGCGAAAGCTGACCTAATAGCCAAGAACACTCTTATGCAGGAATCCTCTATGATATCTATCGACAGATCGATAATTTCCAACCGCTAAGGGAATGTGGGACGCTGCACAAGATGATGCAACGAACAGAAGTCGGTATCAAGGCCAAGAAGGCTAATATTCTCACAGCCTACGATTCATTTAGAGCTAAACTAGAGGAGTGCTTACATGATCTCTACCAGAGATATCTCACGCTCTTGAATGAGATGAGGAAAATCAAAATCACTAAGACAAAACATGGAAACCAACATCAAATTTCTCCTCTCTGCCCTCAGAATGGAAAAAAATATCCACTTAGATTCGACAGAATAAAGACCTTGAGGAGCTGGATATCCATGCCAAGTTGACAATCTCGCACAGCACGAGGAAGACCTAAGCGAGATTCAGAAGGAGCAGATGGGGAAATCGACGACTCAGTTGCCCTAGTCTCGGAAAAGAGGAGCTCATAATTGCCAAAGAAAGATCGTTAAGCCTCCTACCCCATCAGAGTCTGAAGTCGGATCAGATTCAGAGATGGAGGCTAATATGAAAGTGTTGGGAAAAGCAGTTGCGTTGGGAAGATGATGAGCAAACAATACTTAAAGAAGTCCTCATCATCAGTCAATCGACTTAGGACCTCAAGCACGAAAAACAAAGAACGTGCTCCTGAGACCTCCGAAGTCAAGATCATTAAAGGACCGACCAAGTGCTTTAACTGCGGGAAACCTGGACATTATGCCAGAGAATGCACCCTCCCGAAGAAGAGAGACACTAATTACTACTCCAGAAGCTTCAACTCACAAAACAAAAGGAAGCTGGAGTAGCTCTAATGGCAGAACAGACCACTGGGTCCATGACACGTCTAGCTCAGAAGAAGAGAATCTTGCCCTAATGAACCTCCTAGACGAACATTCTGACGCCAAACTTCAAACCGACGGACGAGGACCAAGCATCCGAATCTTCACATGAGGTAGTTCTCCTTCCACATTATTGACCATGTTTGAATCGTACCAATTAGCATACACTAACATGAAAGGTGAGCAGAAAGGCGTAAGGGAAGTAGCGAAGAAACTAGCAAAGACTCAGGAGAAAGTTATTAGTCTTGTATCAGAACTTATAAGCTCTAATGACAAAATAGAAGAGCTAACTGAGAGCTTAAGACTTAGTGAGACTAGAAACCTTCAAATTAAGAATCCTCCAAAAAGACACAAGTAAAAGTTAAGGAGCTAGAAGACAGGCTAGAAAATAATAACTATAATTGCTTGATTAGATATCTCAATGAGAAAGCTAATCTCAATTGTAGATTACAGAAGCGACTTCCAAGATCACCCATCTAGAAGCCGATTACATAAATCTAATAATAAGGTTTGTGAACTTGTGAAGGACCTAGATGCTTGTAAAGCCGCCAAATTAACGGTGGAAAATCTTTGCTCTCTTAGGAGAAGAACATAAGAAGCTGTACGCAAAAATAAAGAAATTAGACGATCTTCTTAGGCGAATGGGACAAACTGAACAAACTATTTTTCTAAATCAGCCCAAGGATATAGAGTTCTATAATCCCATTGAAGGCTTAGTTTCATTAACCCTAGTGTCTAAAGAAGAAAGAAGCTTACGATATAAAATACACGGGTTTAGGCGTAAACACTCTTATGAACTTCACTAGAGCAGACGATCTAGAGCTTTAGAGTTATCTAAGAAGCCCCACATAGGGCCCAAATCCCTTTCGCTATAAAGAATTAAATGACAGCAACAAATCTAGGGCAATACCCTTGACGCCTGTCTGTGATTTAGTTCTACCTCTGAGCCTCAAAACGAAATCGAGGAAGCTAGATACATACATTCTAAAAATTCTCCCTTCAAACCTCCTATCGTGAAGCAGATAGAGGAATTACGAGCTGCCTTAGATAAAGAAAGGGAGAATTTTGAAGCTGAAAAGATAAAATTCCAAAAAGAGATGGAAAATCTCAAAGCTTCCTCCACCTCAAAACCCATTCTCATGCATCTCCTTCAAAAGAAAATATCATTCTGAAAAGCGTGAAGAAAGAAAAAGCGCCTTCAAAAGATCAGAAAATTAAAAATAATTAGAAAAATTCGAACTCTAATCCTGCTTTCTTACGTCTACAGGAGCGTAGAGCCAGCATTAGAATCGAAGGCGAGAGTCGCTAGTCTAAAAATAGAGAAGGAGCCCGTAGATTTGACTGCTTATAAGATTGTATCTCCTTCTGTAAAAATAAATGACACTCGTAGAAATTAAAGAGCGTTTCCACTCTCAAAAATAATTGCTTCTATTTGCTCCTTAATGCCTATCACATTTAGAAGCACTAATTTCGAAATGGCTCTACGTCAGCAATAAAGAACGTTCATTCTAAGACAAACGGTTCTAGGATGACCCGTAGGAAACATGATCCAGCCATAAAGAAAGCATACGGCGCTATACATGCTTGTTCTCACCTAAGGTATCCCGTTAGATCGAATCCCCAAGCACCTTAGGAGACTATCCAATGAAAAGATCTTTTCGACGCTCAAGCCTACTAAAGCATTTATCTTCGCTGAAATTAATCTTCCCTGTAATTCAACCCAAATGAGTTCCTAAATCTCCGCCTAAAAGGATGAAAGCCGTAAAGGCCAAGTCTTTTACAAAGGCAAACACAAATTAACTTCTCTGAAGATGACTTGGGTTGCTAAAGCTCTAACTAACAATAATTTAGGAACCAAATTTGAACCAACACCTAAATCTGCTAATCTGCGAGGACCCATTTATAGTGGGTACTAAAGCGCTCTAATTGTTTTTGCATCCATCATGTGTGGTACCCGACTCTGGTTGCTCCACACACATGACGGGAACACAAGAACTGCTGAGCAACTACAAAGACCGATCGAACGGAGAAGTCAGATTCGGAAACAACGACTCAGCCCCATACTAGGATTTGGGGACATCATTCTGTAAAATCTAACGATAAAGGATGTGTCTTACGTCGAAGGTCTCCTGCCATAACTTGTTCAGCATAGGCCAATTCTGCGATAAAGGATTCCAGGTGGTCTTTCTTGCTGATTAGTGCAGAATATTGGACAGTTAGGCAAAGAACTCTCAAAGGATTTCGGAAATCAAATCTTTACACGATCAACCAGACGTTCGTGCGGCCTTCGATAGTTGTTTGCCTCATTTCTTAGACTGTAATTCAGAGGAGCAACTTATGGCATCAACTGTGTCTCATCTCAAGATTACAGCTCTTCTACGGCTTTCGACGAAAATTGGTTCACGGTCTTCCAACTATAGTACTATAGAAAGAGCACAATATTCAGCATGCGAAACTAGGAAAAAGAGGTGAGCGTCTTATCACATTAAACAGATTGCGTCTACTTTCCGTCCATGGAAACACAAAGTATTAATGGACGCAAGGACATTCTAGTTATTGTTGATGATTCTATCGCTACACATGGACGAAGTTCCTCCGAACTAAAGATGAGACAAGGGACTTGATAATTAATTCGTGAACACTACTCAGAATTTGCTGCAACAAACCATCCAAGTCATCAGAACGGACAACGGCACTGAGTTCAAGAACAAGTATCTCAGTGAATCTATCTGAAACTTGGCATTAGTCAGCAATTCTCAGCCGCTAAGATCCTCAACAGAACGGGGTTGTTGAAAGAAGAACATGACTCTAGTGGAGGCCGCCCGTACATGCTGATCCATTCCGACCTCCCACACTTCCTTGGGCTGAAGCAGTAAATACAGTCTGCTTCACTCAGAACAGGACGGTGGTTCACAAGCGCTTCATAAGACTCCGTACGAAATAATAAACAAGCGAGTACCAATATATCTCATTCTTCAAGGTCTTCGGGTGCAAGTGCTTTGTGGCGAACGATAGAGAGCAACGTGCTAAGTCGACCCTAAAGTATTCGAAGCCACATCCGTTGGGTATTCATCAACGTCAAGGCGTACCGAGTTTACATCAAGTCCAACCGCTCAATCAAAGAAAGCTACAACGTCACTTTCCACGAATGGCAGAAATGACTCCTGCACATCTCAGTTCAGGACATGTGCCAAGCCCGATGGCTTCTGAATACGATAGTTCAGAACCCGTATGCCCTGGTGTGGGGCACAAAACCAACAGAAGATGGCAACAACTCCGGATTCAACGTCTGGAGAAGCTCTGAAACTTGCGTTGGAGACTTGGACTCTCTCTTTTGAGCCCGTATATCGGCCAGAAACCATTATTACTACGCCTTTACTGGATCCCCACTCGACGAGTCCGACGTATCAAGCTCTTCAAATGTCCCTACCTCACTCGATTCAGACTTACCACAGATCACTGAAGACCCTACAACTGTCAATGAGGAAGTCTCATCAGAATCACCCAATTCAAGTGCAGAATCTGACTTATCAACCTATTGAACAATCGGAAATCATTGGAAGTCTCAGTCCACAAATGGCTGATGCGTCAGTTCTGCTCTACCACATTAGCGAAAATGGACTCGAGCACATCCAGTTGATCAGATTATTGGTGATCCTTCGAGTGGAGTACGGGCACGTCATCAACGCGGTCTCTTCAGCTGCTTTTTTAAGCCAAAATGAGCCAACAAAGGTAGCGGACGCACTAAAGGACCCGGATTGGATACTAGCAATGCAAGATGAGATCAACCATTTCGAACGTCTTCAAGTGTGGACCTTAGTACCCCGCCGCGCTGGGAAAACAATCATCGGGACGAAATGGTTATCTAAGAACAAGAAGAATGAAGATGACGAAGTGATTAGGAACAAAGCGAGATTGGTTGCGAAGGGCTATAACCAACATGAAGGAATTGACCACGACGAGGCATATGATCATGTTGCCCGAATCGAAGCCATTCGTCTCTTCTTGGCCTAAGCGGCTCATAGACAATTCAAAGTCTACCAAATGGATGTTAAGACTGCCTTTCTTAACGGCGTGTTAAAAGAGGAAGTCTACGTCGCTCAGCCAGAAGGCTTCGTTGATCAAGAACATCCCGTCACGTCTATTGATTGGACAATCTACGGACTGAAACAAGCACCACGTGCTTGGTATGACGTCTTGGCAATTTCCTTGTAAAATCTGGATTTATCGAGGAACGATCGATACGACCCTCTTCATAAAATGGCAAGACAAAGATTTGATGGTCGTCCAAGTTTATGTGGACGACATCATCTTCGGATCAACAAATCCATGGGTATGCAAGAGATTTGGAGATTTGATAAAGAGCAAATTTGAAATGAGTCACATGGGAGAGATGCAGTTCTTCTTAGGACTTCAAGTCAGGCCTCGATGATGGGATATTCATCAGAGACAAAATACATCAAAGATCAGAGCAAGCCTAACGCACTCCGATGTCCACAAGCTGCAAGTTGGATGCCGATCCCACTGGAAAAGCATCGACATTACATATATTCGCAGCATCATCGGCTCTCTTCTTTATCTCACCTCAAGCCGGTCAGACATCATGTTTACCACATGTCTATGCGCTCGTTTCCAAGCCGACCCCAAAGAATCGCACACGCTCGCGGTCACGCGAATTCTTCGGCACCTCGAACTTAGGTTTATGGTACCCTAAGGCACAATTTTCAATTGATTGGCTATACTGACGCAGATTATGCAGGTTGCCGAATTGACAGGAACAGTAACATCCGGTGGCGCTCAGTTTCTACGCGAAAAGCTAGTCTGCTGGTCATCGAAGAAATAGAACTGCGTTTCGCTATTGTAGGACCCAGGTCCCTGAAAAATTGGTCGGCCATAAATTACGTGTATGACTTACGTGATTTTGTGTTAATTACGTATATGTTCTATGTTTATGTGAATCATGAAATTCATGCTCGTGACTTCTATGAGAATTACGTGCAATTACGTGCCAAGGATTGTGTGTTCAATATAGTCCTAATTTAGGAAGGATGATTTTCGGAAATGATAAAGGAAATGGCTAATGACAGTTGGGCTTAGAATGGAATATAGAATGTGGCTAGGATTTTATTTGGGACATGACCCATTATGATAGGAATATCAAGTGGGCTAAGAGTGGAATTAGGCCCACTCAAGAAATAGCAACTTGGAGACAAGTTCCCCCAAAATAAGGAAAACCCACGCTAACTCTAAACTACACCCTCAAACCTATGAAAATATCATAGTAAATAACCCAAAAACTCGACAAACACACCCAAGAAACCACGAAAGAAGAAGCAACGAAGAAGTCGAAGCAAGGCTCAAAGCAACACCCTCAAAACCGCTTGGGAATTCGAAGTTAGTAAGTTAAACACCGTCCTTAAGCTATTAATTCTTTATCTTGGAAGTAGTTAAGAGCATTAATGGCGTTAAATGCAAAGTGGTTGGAGAAAACACAGAGAACCCTAAATACCGAGTTTAAGTTCGCAATAAGGGTTTCGGGGTGAGCAAATATGGTTAAGTAGCTTAGTATGTGGTTTAGAGCTTGAAATTCTAGGGAGAACAAGCTAAGAATCTCGTTCGGTAGGGATAAAGAATCGAAGATGATGAAAATGTCGAAAACACAATGTCGAATGGTTAGGAAAATGTCGATATAAAGTCGAGGCAAATAGTAAATGTCGAGGTTGAGATTAAAATGCATGTCGACATTTCCATTGTACAAATGTCGAAGCATAAATGTCGAGGTCTCTATCCGGGTAAATGTCGAAATGAAAGGAATAAAATGTCGAGCTAGAAGTTAGATAAATGTCGAAACCCTCATAGGAAAAAGATGTCGAGACATCCTAAGGTAAAATGTCGAGATGTTAAAACAAGATGTCGAGCTTCATAATATGTCGAGACCCCTAACTGTGTTAAATGCCGAGCTCATGAACATACACAAAATGTCGAGGTACAATGTCGAGTCATGCATAAAAATGTCGAGACCCAAGACAAAAATGTCGACATGTTGAATAAGATGTCGACTTAGCATGTCGATATTTTACACTATATAAATGTCGAGACCTTCCATAAGTTGTATCGAGATTTAGAGTTAATAATATGTCGAATGATAGAAGGCCGAGTAAAATGTCGAGAAGCTGGCAAAATGTCGAGACCTCTAATTGAAATAATGTCGAGTTCTTAATCATTTAAATGTCGAGTCCTTTCACTAGGCGGAATGTCGAGTGGAAATTGAGCATGAAATGTCGAAATACATGTTTGAAATTTATGTCGACATCTTATGTTCTAAAATGACGAGGTAAATGTCGAAACCCTAAAAATGCGAAGTGTTAAGAAAAGATGTCGAGATATCCTAAAGTAAAATGTCGAAACTTAAAAAGTGAATGTCGAACTGTTAGTATAAATGTCGAATGATAGATATAATGTCGAGCCAAATGTCGATATTAAAATCAGGATCAAAATGTCGAGATCTTTAAACAATTCAAAATGTCGAAGTTAGGAAAATACCGAAGTCTTCACATACAATATTAAGCAAATATTTCAACACATTTCAAGTACATAGATAACCAATATTCTAGAAACGTACTGACATAAGATTTTATGATTAATGTCGAAAATTAGGATTTCGCCGAACCAGTAGCAGCTATTCTACGGACTCCAGGTAAGTAGAAATTCAATACGATACGTAACTTGCCTGCGTCCGATGATGTGAATTTACGTGCTCGTGTATTTTACGTGAAAACGTGCATGTTACGATAAGATTATTTTATGTGCATGATAGCATGATCTGCATATTTACATGAGCATGACATGAGCACTTGCACGCATAAGTAGTAAGTATGACGCGAGGTAAGAGCGTGCGTAAGATCGCCTGTGTGCGATGTATACTCGCCGATATCGGCGTTTGTGTCGACTCAATGAAGAGTCACGGCTCCCCTATGCAGCCATGGCAAAGAAGCCATAAGGCCTGTATAAGAGGCTGGGGAAATACCCCGTATGCGGGAGATGCAACCTGGAGGATGCGGCCCGGGGCACGCAAGGGAAGATTCCTGCGGGTGACTTTCTAGTGCGTAAAGCACTAACCGGGAGGGAAGATTCCTTCGGGTGACCTCCGCGGTTAGTGGCCTCGGTGATGGCTACCAGTGAGAAGCGTCCGCGTGGAGGCCACACTGAGTAAGGGAAGATTCCTTCGGGTGACCTTCTAGTGTGAGAACCTCCACAGAGATCTCTATGAAATGGCGCATAGAGGGATAGAAAGCCGAGGGCCCGTACGAAGTAAGAGTATAAGAAATGAGTATGAGTCAGAAAAAAAAAACAAGAAAATGAGAAGGAGAGTATGAGCATTAGATAACGACGACGTGGATTGTCGATCGTTAGGACACGTGCATACATGCGTAATTTCTGCTTACTGAGCCTCGGTGGCTCATTCTTATGTTACTATTGTAGGTACTGACGATCACGGTACGTGATCCGACCCATATGCGAGGCCGACCTTTTGAAGCTTTCCGGCTGCTTTTGAGGTGGAAGTGTGTGTATGGATGACGACTTGTGAAGGCCGGGCGCATAGGAAGCTTTGGCTGCACACACCAACACGCACTTGTATATCGTGGTGGATAGGGATACGATGAAATGTAGACGAATCACGAACATTCTTTGACATGTGTATAAGACTTCCGCACGAATGTTTTAAAATGAAAAAAAAAATTTTATTCGCATTTTTACGTTGTTGCGCGATAGCAAAGCACTAGATAATTAATATTAGAACGGAATGCGAGGTCGGGACGACGGGTCCTGACAGATATCGACGGCCGAGACAGAATCGTCTCGCGGCTGCCAGCTGTTGCTCGCAAATGCTATGGATGCGGACTCATCTTCGCGAATATAGGTACATCTAACAATTTACCCATTTATAGCGATAAACGAAGTGCCATTGCGATTATGTTAATCCTGTCACCACTCACGCACCAAAACACATAGACATACAATATCACTTCTCAAAGATCACGTAGAAAAAGACACCATGACATATATTTTGTGACACGAATATCAACTAGCTAACATTTTCACCGAGGCATTCGATGAAAAAAACGGTTCCAATTCCTTGTCGGAAAATTAGCATGTTGAACCATCCATAATTTGTGCACTATGTGATCCTACGTTCTTTCACATGTTCTATTCTATATGTTTCTACACTTACAAATGCTCTATCTTGCATAGGGCTGTTAAAATCGACCCGACACGCCAACCCGACACGACCGCACCCGAAAATAGCAGGTTTGGGTTAACATTTTTGACCTGTTTACGTAAATGGGTAAACCCGAACCCAACCCAATTATTAAGTGGGTCAGGTTAGGGTTCGGATTTTCAACCCGAAACCAACCCGAAATCAACCGAAATCAACCCATTTAACCGAATAATGTATATTTTATTAAAATATTATAATATAAATAAAACAAAAGGATTAACCATGATTCTATATCCACTCTCAGGCTCACAAACATGAATTTTTAGCAAAAAAATTGCATTTTAGTTAATTTGGAGTTATAATTCTGTCAATTTTGTATTTTCTTTTTTATTTTTAATTTTAAACGGGTTGGCGGGTTGGCGGGTTGGGTTAGGGTTAAAGCAGGTTGGGTTTGGGTTTGATTTTTCAACCTTTTTTAAGTAAACAGGTCAGGTTAGGGTTGAAGTTTCAACCCGTTTTATTAAACGGGTTGAACCCGAAGTGACCCAACCCGACCTGTTTACCACCCCTAATCTTGCATGAAATCAAAGCACAACTAAAACCGTATTCTACACGAGCGCAAATGATTTTCGCTATGTCAAACTTAAATGTCTGATCGAAAATGTTTTTCGAGAGATAATTTCGCACGCACAAAGTCAAAATAAGTCTCGCCAAAAAAGACTTTCGCTGAGTAAAGCTCGAAAAAATTTTCTAACTAAACTGGCTACTACTGACGGCGACTTTAGCGCTGACTTAGTGTTCTGACGAGAAAGATTCTCGCGCGGAGTTTTCGATCAAGAAATTAATTCGCTTGAAGACTTTAGCGAGAAAAATGAAATCGCGCAAACAGTCAACCCTAGTTAACACTGATTCAACCAAAAACAATGAATTAGGAAGTAAAATTGCATATATTGCTCGCAATCACCTACTGAGTACGCACGAACAAGCAATTAAACACGTCACGAAGCCAAATATGTCGCATTTAATCAAAATCAATACATGTTCTAACTTGTTCTCGCATGAGCAGTATCTAACCAAATTCACCAATTCTGCTAAACCGATGTTCTAATCGCTAGCGATCTAATCGCAGTCGATTTCTAGTACCTAAGCGAGCACAAAAATATCAAATTCAAGTCAAATAAGCACTGAATTAAAGCTAGCAGATCGAAATTGTTTTCGCGCCAAAGCTGTTCTTCGCACGGAACAGTTCCAGAACTGAATTTTGATCCGATTCTATTAATTTTCGGTTCAAACAGAACGAATCTGCTCTGATACCATTGTTAGGTCCTTACAATCAACTCCTATGATCCTAGACCTCAATCCTAAGTATTCGATTAGAATGATTAAGTTTTGAATCTTGATCGAAAAAATCAATTGAAACCTCGAGAGAGGATTCAGTTAGTGAGAGACTGATTTTTTAGCTAGTTGACACGTCATCAATGAACAACCCGTGCATTGCATGGGTCTTAACCTAGTTGTAACCTAATAGAGTATATTAAACTCGGGCTGGAATATAAAGACCTAACATAATATTAGCTAATATTGTTTATATTATCTGGCTTATAGGGGATACCAAGCTGGGCCTCAGATGGAAGCATACAAAAACGTGAATTGAGAAGCTTTGTCCAATGGTCCTAGTTGGCAAAGTGAACTTCTTTGAGCGATCTGAAACGAGGCCCCAAGAAAATATAAAAAAACAAAGTCAAAACTTACTCCAAAAATTCCATGAATACCTTTTTCTGCCTTCACCTTTTCTATCCATTTATTTCTTTCACATGGTGGATAGGTGAAGGCAATATTGCATTTTCCCATGACTTTCCTTCCTTAATTGATTTTCTTGAAATTGTTGCTATTTATGTCGAAAACAATGCTAACTTTTAAAACCAGGGTGTTTGGCCCCAAATTTAATCTGTTTTTTTTTGTCAATTCAGAAAAGGAAACTTGTGATTGTGACCCAGAAGTTGCGACAAACTTTCAAAGGAAAAAAAAAAACAATGCTGCATTAGTATATATATATATATTATATTATGTATCTTTTATAATTATAGAAATTTAGGTGTCCTAATATGCTGACCCGTGTTCCTTAATTTAAAAAATAAATTAAATAATAAATATTCAATAAAATCCCACTAACACATGTTAAGTAACACAAACCGACTACACTACCAAACATAATTTAATAATTTTATTCAAGATATAATATTTACAAATAGGTACCCTGCATTGAATGGGTATAATCTAGTCTTATACAATTATAGAAATGTAGGTGCTCTCATATACTGCCAAGTGTCCCTTAATAATAATTATATAATAATTTAATAAATAAATATAATAAAAACATAAGAAAAAACTATCCACTATCACACACGTCAATAATTAATCCACTACAAATAGTAATTTATTAATATAAATTAGTTAACACCTTGCATTCGGGCCATAACTAGTATATATATATATATTGGAATGTGTCTGGAAAAGCAAACAAGAAATACCTAAAGCAGGGACTGATGAACACAAGCTGTTACAGAATCTACCTTTATTGAATTGAAGCAATCAATATACAGACAAAATCCAACGAAGCAGGAAATATACAAACAACAATTTTCTAAGAAGAAGGAAATATACAAACAAGAATCCATCTAACAAAAACTTTTTCTATCAAGATTCACATCCCTGTATAGAATCCTACTTGATATGGAGTGTGACGACCCTTATAGTCAAATCATACTTAGTGGTGGATTTTCGCAACGTAAGTCGCGGAAGACCCGTCTAACAAAAACTTTTTTAAAATATAAATATATTACAATAAATGTCGTCTACATCGTCATCACAACTATATAAGGGTCGTAGCCCCAAAATATCAAAAATGTCAAAATATCAAAACCGTAACGTCGCTCCACAAGTCTTCATTATGTATAGCCTCACCCTCCAAATCCGTGGAGCACCACCATCAGCCGCCTCAGCAGCGACGCGCATCAGCATCGGACTCAGTACCTACAAGAAGTAAAATCCTGAGCTATTGCTAAGTAGGTGAAATAATGCATGACATGCAACGTGCACTCAACCCTGATCAACCGCAATACCAACACTTCCATATATCATATGAAAGTGTTCTCACCCCACCATGCAGTGCACGCTACCACTAGACCTCGGCTCAACCTAAATCTCATCGCTACCGCAGGTCTCACCTCAATCACAGGGCCCACGGGCTAGAACTTGTCACTTATCCTTTAGCTATGATTAGTAATATAAAGGTACTCAAAAACTTACATTTAAGCCAAGCCTCACGCCGAAAAGCATCATTGAATTAAGTCCAACAATTTGACTTCCCCGAAAACTTCTAATGCCCCATGTCTTAAGGAGGGGTCAGGAAATCGGCTCTCGAGTAGTAACGTACACTGTCTCACATGTAGCTCTTCCCCTAGACGTTCTTCTTGCCCCGCGATGCCCACGCTTGTAGCGATCTCCCTGGCAACTCTACCAGGTCGCTACTTTCACCAAACATACCCTCTCATATCTCATAAGAAAGTGGTCTAGACAATCACACAACTGTTAGGTCGCACTAGTACTATCCTCAGACTCCACTACGAGTCGACGACCGAAATCGATCACATCTACCCACACGTGCCTCGCGCCGACACCCTAAGGTGTCACCGTATCCGTACGTCAACCCTTCCTCACACTAATATATAATGCACACTTATGCAGTACAAATAAAAATGCAACATTATATACATAAATAAATATTTTCTTCAAACTGTTCAATTCAACCCAGGAATTCACTAAAATACTTCTTCTCATTTCCTAAAACTAATTTCCCCAAAAATTCTTTAAAAACTGATTCCTAACATCACCAATTTAATCCATCAAAAATTCTAACTCTGCGCAAAAGTCAACTCAGCATAACAGTTGGTCAACCCGTGAAACCACTTAGTAAACTCGCGAAACTCATTCGGCCCGCGGAAAGCTTACACTTCGCGAAACCCTTAGGACCCGCGAAACTTATTTGGCCCGCGAAAACTTTTACTCCTCTCACAATCCGCGAAACTCATTCGGCCCGCGAAAAGCTTCCAATTCCCGAAACCTTAGGCCCCGCGAAATAGCCCGCAAAACTTTCTCTCCCTTCACATGACCCGATCTGCCAATCTTTCGGCCGCGAGCTTCATTTCGGCCCGAAATTCATCAATTATTCTCTTATTCGAAAATTACTTCAGCCCGCGAAGAACTGAATTTCGGCCCCTGAAAATAGATTCCATCTCCCATGCCGAAAACTTTCCAGCACGCGAAAACACATTTTCCGCCCGCAGTGGCCAAAACTATTTAAAATACCAAAACCATTCTTACCCGAAATTTAAATTGCCCGAAAACCTAAAATTCGCCGAAAGCTTTCTGCCTTCAAATACCCGAAAATGCTACCCGCCCGAATTTATACGATGTCACGAAAACCTTAAAGACCCGAAACTTAATCCACCCAAATCAAACAAATTTCAAAGTACTGTGAAATACCCGAAAACTAATTCAAACCCTATTATTTAACTATCCGAATTTTCATAAGTCCCGAAATTAGTCATCTGCCCGGAAATCATATATATTACCCGAAAAGTTCCAATACCGGTAATCTTTACTAACTCAAAAATATGCTAAGTCCCGAAAATAATAAAACATCCGAAAAAGATTTTTTGTACCAAAATCTCAAAATATAAACATGGTCATACTCACATATTTCAACCCAAAAATCTGGGTCTTTCAAACTTACAAACACCCGAAATTAATAGAACTTCACTTCCATTCACCCAAAAAACAATATTATATCAAACCTAAAAAATAGTTTACGTGTTGTAGATGAAAATTTCATCTACCTAACCTCCGTAGCTTTATAATTTCGAACTGTAAATGCTTACTTGGTTCTGGTGCGATTCTCTTATTCTTCGTGTTGCGTTCGTTGCTGCTCTCACTAGTACAGTCGCCACCTTTGGCGCTGTTGTTACTCGCCTCGGCCTTTAACGCAATATTTGGCTCATCTAATCTTATCGAAGTCGCGTCAAACGCGACTGATAAACATTTTCCTTATGTTATATTTGTTAGTTATAAGTCGTTTGTGCGATTAGTGAAGTCATTTCGAAAACTATAGCACTTAAATGTGATTTAATGACAATATCAAACTTTAACAGCAGTTGTGCGGCAGGTTTGAATTCCTCCGAGTTGACGGGGTAAATGATATCCAATAAACCTGAAACTTTAACCTATTATAGAAGACTCGTTGTTCGAAATTTGACCGAAGGGATTTACATTTTGAGTTCCAGAATAGAACATATGAATTTTTGAACTCACTGCTACCTTGTGTGCAAAATCGGTTTGAACTCGGCCCAAAAAGAAACCAGTTGAGCCATAGTGTATCAGCCCAAGCCATCACATTCCTCTTAAACACCCTAAAACGAAGTCAAAGGAGAAGGAAACTAAAAGGTGGAATAGACACATACGTAACTCAACACACGCAGGAGACAAGGAAGTCGGTTTTGGGCTACAAAGGCTGCAAAGGCTGCGAGGACTGCGTTAGGAGGCTAGATTTCTTTCAAGAATGATTCCTCATTGAGTTGTTAAAAGAAAATGAATATTTTATAAGATAATATAAAGAAAGAGAAAGATGGAAGAAAGGGGAGGAGGAAGTAACAAAAAAAAAAGTACAAGCCAATTTATTCACTCTTAGATACATACACGTTACTTCCTTAAGATCCAAGAACAGTCTCAAAAAATACCTCGCACACCACGCCGTTCGACAAAAGTCCTCAATGAAGGATTAAAACGGAGCCGAATTTCAGGAAAGCAAATATGTTTTCGTATTTGTTATTTTTATTATCCGTTGTGGTAGTTCTTCTATGAGTAGCTAAATATTTTTTACTTGAGACGAGATGAACCCTAGCGCGATCGATCGTATGTTTATGTGTATTTGATGTTTGCTATTGTTATGACTTGTTTATGAAGCATATATGATTTTGGTTAATTCTATGTGATTGAAATCGTCTAGTTAATTTGATATGTCTGTGTTTAAGTTAATGTAGTTTGGAAAATCATACGCTACGCTCGAGAGAGGGGCGACGATTAGACCACCGTAAACGAGCGGAATAAACTAATCTCTAGAGATAGGTAGAACTACCCGCGGATTAGAGTCAAATCTAATAGCGGGATTCATCATTATTTATCGCGGTCTGCGATTGAGTAAGTTAGGGAAGGTTGCCCAGCTATTTAAGACGTAGATTAGTTGTTACGAGTCGAAGTGAGTAAGCGCAGTTTCGCCCAATCATAGAAAAATATATGCATGCAATAGGAATCCTCACGGTGTGATAATTAGCTATAAAATATATTGTTTATTGTCGTTCGATCAAGCTACGGGGATCCGGAGTCTCAAATACGTTTTCCTTAAAAGTCGTCGCGTTTATTTTTATCAGCTTTTATTAAGTGTTTATTTTATTTTATATTTTCCAAAAAAACATCCAATTTTCTACTAGAATATTTAACGTGAAGTTTTCAAATATAGGTCCCTTGGGATTCGATACTCGAATACTTGCCATTTTTATACTATTTTCGGTAGGTACACTCGCCTGTTGAATGTAGGATTGTTTGTCGATATTCGTTTTAAATTTATAACTCGATCTGCTCGATCAAGTTTTGGCGTCGTTGCCGGGGAACTATGATATTTGGAGAACTTTAGTTTATTATTCTAGCTCTATTATTATTATTGTTATTATTATTATTTCTATTATTATTATTATTCTTATTATTATTATTATTAGTATTATAATGTAATACCCGTAAAAATTTAATACGGGGTTTAACGAGTAATTAGTAGTATGTACACCTAAGATAGAAATTTTAAACAAAGTATTTGAGATTTAGGTGAAAAATATAAATTATAAAGAGGTAGGAATTATTTTAAACTTAGATAAATGGGCTGAACAAAAATAACAATATTAGTACAATTTAAAGCTTGGGCTTAGTATTAGTAAGTTTCCTAAATAAGCCCAAATACTCTGAAGAATAGTATAAACTTAGACTGGGCCATAATTGAATTAGCTAAAGGATATTATTTAATACCAAAAGTTTCGATTAAAGGGGCATGATAATAGGTTGCTTAAGACATAGGGAAAAAAAGGATTATTACCATGTCATGTCTTCACGAGCATTCAAGAAAAGAAAATTATGTATATCTAATAACATGTAACCCGCACGAAACGAAAATCATAGAAAAAGGAAAAGTTAGTAGAAGAAAAAAGGCTTTGAACTAACCTACGGGAAGTAAAGGTCGAACTTGTGGAAGCACTACCAAGCTCAATAACATATCGTTGAAAGGAGGTATGCAATATCATACTTAGTAATTACAGTGTGTTTAATATATGTTCAGTATACTATCTCTACGTTATATTGTGGTAATCAGAGAAGAAATTCGAAATCCACTGAGCAGAAAACCCTAGAATTTCAAATTGTATTCATAGGTCCTTAAGAAGTAAGGTATAGCCTTTACACGTGATAGTCTCAGGAATTTATTGATTTTAGCTGTACCATTTCCTTGACTTAACATAAATTCGGAAAGTAACATGTTAAGAAGGTCTTAGTTGCTTGAGATTAATATTGACCACCTGAGTTAAATGAAGAACGTGAGCGTGATAATCTTAGTACGAAAACACTTAGAAAGGGTTAAATTTAGTGTACCATATTCCGGATTAGAAATAATTTTGACTACTGATTTGATGATATAAGAATCCTTGTTTTTAGGAATTTCGAGTGGAGACGGGCGAATTTAGTTTTGAATAAGTATCGACCTAAACTAGGTCTTCATAACCCTTACAATGAATAATCGGGCGATGAGAATCCCATGCAATCGGGCGAATTATTGAATAAATGGAGGGCTCGACGAAGTAATGTCTAAGTATGATGAAATCGGCCGAATGCATGGGGACTTGAGGATGAATCGGGCGATTTAGAAAAAGTTAAGGGTCGGCGAAATCAAGCTATAACATGTGACAAATTGGGTAAATTGATGCTTAAGATCGGGCGATTCCAGCTAAGCTTAATGCAGGATGGATCGTGCGATTTCTATGGAAAGAGAACTCGGCGAAAAACTGGTCTCAACACTCGAATTGGGCGTAACTCATGAATGGAATCGAGCGATCAGCACTAATGATCAGTCCATAAAGAATCTACCGAGTGATAGGAAATTTAAGGAGAATCGGGCAAAAGTAGTTCCATGCACAACGATCGAATGATGCTTAAATGGGACAACACTGTTAGGTCCTCAGATTAACAACTCTACGATCCTAGGCTAGATTCCATAGTAATTCGATCGTTTAGATAATCAATTGAATTCGATCGAAAAACTCAAGTTAGGAACGCGGGAGAGAATTCAATTAGAGTGAGAAAGTAACTGTTGTTTCTCTCTCTAGAAATCGAATTGCAAGCCCTTCGGATCAATTCTCTAAACTTTCTCTATTCAGCTCAATTGTGTACGAGTATTTATACCAACAATCTTGTACAAATATCTAACTAGTCCTTAATCTAAAGATTAATACACGTAAAGCCCCTAATTACAAGGACAACTTATGAAATCAAGCACAATTACAAATGATATTCTACAATCTCCCCCTTTGTGCTTGATTGCGTCTCCGCGCTGTTCGTCCTTGTCGGGCATAGTACGACCTGCGCAAGCCCAGCACATGCTCGTAGTCCCTAACGGTCTCCTTGAGCTTCAGGCACTCCTCGATGTCATCCAACAATTCCATCAGGAGCGGCTGTTCTCTCACAAACCGGTGGATCCTCAGCATCGTGTCTCTATTTATTTCTTCCAACCTCGGTTCGATATTTCTCCAGAGGATCTTGAGGATTCCGTCGCAAACTTGTGAATTTCTGTCTTCAGCATCAACCTATTCTTCTTGGCAATTGGGTTGTTGTAGGTGATGCCGCTGACAAAGCTGATATGCACGTGACTGCTTGGAAGCCTCTCGATCTCAGATCCTTTGAAGAGTGGTTTGGCCATGTTGACCTTCTTCATATTGCTCTCAAGCGCCATTTGAAGGTCGTGAGCGGCGAAGTACTTGACTTGTCGCATCATGAACCGGTAAGCCCTTCGAGGCCTTCTTTCTTGATGAAGCCCGAGGACCTTTGTACTTCTCCACGTATAGCTGATAAAGATGGTACACTTCATTGGCGGGGAGGTACGACAGGTCGCTCTCGGCCAGTTCCTCTCGGTCCTGTCCACTCGTTCGATGATGTAGTGAGGTGTTGGAAGTCCTCCTTTGGCACAATAGACACTGAGGAGTTGGCAAATTGGGAGAGTTCCCTGAAGTGACTCTTCAGTCGATCCTTCGGGATTCCCAGCCTCACGTCCGGTCCTAGTTGGGTCAGCATCCACAGATATGTCATTCTCTTCTGCTGATCCCAATGAGAGATCCCTCTCAGCTCGAACTCATCCGGCTTCTTAATTCGAACCGGTGACCTCCAAATGTTTTCCCTGACTTTCTTCAGGGAAAGGTATCTCTATGTGAATGTTCTCCCACGGCATGTCGATCCGAACGGTCCCTGGCATCTGTCTTGTAGGAGAGGCCGCTCGTTGTGCGATCAACTCCGGTAGCCTTGGGATTTCACTTGGTAGTCTATACCTTCTTGAAGTTCGTCGTCTTCTATGATAACGAGGTCCACGGATGCTTGTTGTAAGAAGTGGCGTACGTCCTGAAGCCGTTGTCTCTGATGCTCCTCGGGCATGGAATGAGTCATCCACTGCCCTTCGAAAATCTACTTGTCTAATACTTCGTGTGGATTGACGCAAGTCCAGAGGGTCCCCGTTGGTCTGGAGCGACGGAGGGAGTAGCTTGGGTAGCTGCCAGAGCTACAAGCATTGCAGCACTTGCTTCTTCTTCCGGAAGCAAGGGGCTTGAGTAGATCGGCGGTGTGGGCGGAGGCGTCCGTAGGGTAAAGGTTGGTGGTCGATATTTGGTAGAGTGGCGGTGCGGTGCGTGGTGTGGGTGGTTTGTGTTTGGATTTGTGTTTGGGTTTCACCAGCTCCATCGCTTGTCTGCGTAGCGCCCGAGCCTTGTCCTTGGCCGGATGTAGATGTCCTCGGCCTCTTCTCCCCTCATGATGGTCCTGATCATCAGGATAGTCATGTCTGCGCCGGGAGTGGGAGCTTTGGCCTCGGCAGTGTCAATCGGTGGCTCAGGATGATCCACCAATCGCCGATAGAGGGATTCCTCTTGAGGCGACCGAATGGACAGGCCTATCAGACGGGCGAGGAGAATGTCATGGAGCTCGGTGATGGGAATTGGTATAGGTTGATGAGGATGGAGGAAGAGGCTAGAGGGTCGGTGGGTGTGGGTTGTGGAGGTGGATTGATTTGTGACGAAGGGCCTTCAGAGACAGGTGCTTTCCCGGTATCTCTTCGGGATGTCTCGATTGCTTGAGTACTCTCTCCGTGATTTTATTTCCATAGACTGTACGGCGGCAGGGAGAGCAGTCTGAAACTGCTCGTTCGTCACAAAGGGTGCGGACGCCTCCTTTGATGGACCAGGACGACTGATGTCGCCTGTTATCAACCCTTGAGTAGACACTGACTCGCAGGTTGGCTCACAGTCACTTGAGGTTGTGACTGTATGAGACTTCCACCCATCCTCGAGTCGAATCCGGAGGATTCATCTCTATGGGTGTTATGGCAGGCTCAGGTTGTGCCTGCGAACCAGACACCACGAGAGATGGTTGCGGCTCAAGATCGAGCGATGAAGTGCCAGCAACACTTGTCGATGTGGTCAGCGTAGTATCTGGTGCGGGCAGTGACGGCCGGGAAGAGGGACTCCAGCTGAATGCTTAGTCTTTTGGAGTCCTCCTTATCAGGCTTATTTCCTCGTCAGACTCCGTGTCAGACGGGGTGGCCGTGTGAGGAGTGAGTTCACGGTTGACGTCCTCCAGTGCCTGATCCGTCACCGGTGGAAGAGAGCTTTGCCCCATTTCAGTCTCGGGCTGTGCTTCTTGTTGAAGAACCTTCTCAAACGTTTCTTCGAGCACGCCAACACCTACGGGCACTTCCACTTGTAATGCATGGGCAGGAGCCTCGAGCGCCATCTCGGTAGCCACGACGTCTATCAAAGTATCTTCTACGTCGGGCATTGGCTCTTCGACCAAAGGAGACTCCTGTTGAAGCTCCTGAGCGACAACCTCAATCATCGTATCGTCAGGGATTGGCTGGTGTTCCGGTTGGGGAGGGCTCACATGGTGATCTGCCGGGGCCCTCTAATCATTCTTCCGTTAAGTTGTGTTCCCGGCAGAATCTCTGATACTCAGCTCCCGCGGGGTCGGTGAGCCTGAGTAGGTTGAGTGGAATCGCATCGACGGTTGGTCCACGTCCGTGAGCCGTGGGTTGTGGAAAAACTTAAGCCTTGGCGGCTGATTTCCACCAGGAGGCAGCTGGGGGATGTTCTGGTGCAGCGCCATGATCTCCCTGATGATGACGTTGAACCACCGAGCATAAGGCACGTTCTTTGATCGCTGGTTCTCCTTCTGCCGAATCTGGTACACGAGGTCGTTCCAGATCAGCTGTGCGAAGTCGTAAAGTGGTAGTCTATACCTTCTTGAATTGGATCTTCCACGTATTTCTTGAGAAGGCGATGCCGTGGAAGATCCTCAAATATTGCTGTTGCCCTTATCGAATCCTGCGTGCTTGGGCGACAGACACTTATTCACTATTCCGAATAGTGTCTTCCACGGGTGTGGGATTCCGCTGCTCTGGACTGAGCTAATCTTGTGAGCGGCGGTTGGTATCCCATGTGCAAGAAGTCCTGAATCATCTCAGCATCCGATGGGAGCGGGTCGTGATTATTGCTGTGGGGCAAGTCCAGTACCATGCCGAACTGGTTCTTGTCCATGCTGATATGCCGCGTCCCTATCCTTATTGAGAATCTGAATGCTCTATTGTTCACTTTCCTTGTATGCAGCCCCATAACTGCTGGAGATAGACCATCGACACCGAGGCGGGACCGTTAACGCATCCAGATGTGGTGGCCTCTGAGGATGGAAACGATGATCTCGTTTCGGGCACCGAAATGTGCTCAGATCGAGCTGAAAGTTCGTATTCGAACGTCAAGTACAGATTGTGATCATATATATGGTTGTATCTTGGGTAGCGATCCATCTGAAAAATAAGATATATAAAAGTTTATTAGATCAATTTTATTTCATTCGGAATATGAATAAATTTCATCAAACTATAGTATTATTGCAATAATAGCATGTTCGATGAATTTTGAACTGAAATCATATCAAATGCATAGTGTATGCTCAATTTCAAAAATCGGGATGGCATGAATGTAATTTCGAATGAAATATATGTCGCGTGAAAAATAGTTCGAAATTTCGCTAAGTGTTTAATCAAAAAAATATGTCACTGTTCATGCCGAGAAATTTTTTCGGTCGATAAAATTGATTTTAAATTGATTTCCTATGCATTGATTTAAATTGAAATGTTTCCCTGTAATTTTTTGATCGAGAAATTTTATTCGCTAATATTCGCTACAGTGTAAAACTTAGAGAAAAATTTTCTAAGTGTTGAAGATTGAAATCTAGACTGTAGTCGATCAATTTCACGATCGAGAAAAATTCCGTGTAAATTACGATCGAGAAATTATTTCTCAGGTAAATTTACTGTCGAGAAATTTCTTCGATTAAATAAATTGTTCGATTTGAAATTTGTCAAGCGGTAGATAGTTCGATTTAAAGTAAAATTTTCACTGCTGTACTTATTTATCGAGAAATTGGTCAACGACGAACCTAAGTCAATCGTCGAGAAATTTTCGATCAATTTAATCTAAGCGGCGAATTTACGATCGAAAAAGTTAAGCATTGAAAAATAAATTTCTCGCTGCTAAAATTTTGCGACCGAAATAAAGTGAAATCAAAATTTTAATTTTGCGATGGTAAGTTAACGCTCGATTTGAATTTGCATATATATTATCTATTCAGTGCATAAGTTTTCGCTCGCGGAAAATCATAATTGGATTTTTCGATGGTAAGTGTAACGGTTATAATCTTTTATCGTGATGACTAAGTCAAAATTTTGCGATCGAAAACTAAATCGACACAAAAGTATCTCGATTGAATTGTAATCCAATTAAGATAATTTGCGATCGACAAAGTTCTTCGACAACTTCAAAACTTCAAAGTACCCAGTTTCATCGAAACTCATTTTATCATCACAGATGGAAATTTTCCAACGATTTACGCTATCTATTCATCAAAAACATCGAATCTATCTAAACAACAGGCATTAACTCAGAAATCCAAGAAGCATGCCTAAATTTAGTGAAACAAGTATATGTTTAAATGGTTTTTTGAAGAACAGTCGAAAAAAATCTTAACTAAACATGCGAAAAACTACAGAATTTAAATGCAAATCAAGTTATAACATACGCAATCGTTAACCGAATCGAATTCTACCTTAATCAGACGGTTTCGAGTGAAAATTGAAAGATTTTTGAAGGATTTTGCATCGTCTGAGAAAGTTTTGCGAGAGAGATTTGTTTTTCCGATTAGGTTTTGCGTGAGAAAAAGTTTTTCGACTGACAAAAGTTAAACTTTATTAACTATCATTAATTGTTGCCGGGCTTGTGATTTGACATTTTGCGATATAAGGGATCAGGCCATTACTATTTGCACACGAAAATTCTAATTTTTCGATCGCAAATTATCGCAGTAAATCAAATTGATCCCAACACTGTTTACGATCGAGAAACTTTAGATTGCGAAGTAATTCTAATATCCAGTTTCTCGTAGTAAGTTCTTCTGAAGAATTTTCAGATGACCCATATTTCAAAATAAAACCCATTGTAAGGCTCCCCCTTAGTATATTAAAATAAATGCAATTAACTCCCTTATTTTCGTGTAGTAACGTCTAGCTCCCCTGGAAGAAGTTTAAAACTCTGTACCACTTAGAGATAAACGTTAGTAATAATGGAGTTAATCAACAATTATTTTTGGCAATATATCTTTGAAATATTTGGTCTTGTGTCTAGCTCCTCTCTTGTAGTGTCAACGTCTCACTCCGTAATTGTGTTGAAGGAATCTGAAACACTTAAAGAAAAACGTCAAGAATATTTGGAGCTAATCCACGATTTTTATATTTGCTTCCCTCAAATAATGCGCAAGAATGACTAATTATGCAAGCATATGAAATCAATTCAGTCACAAGCATATAACACACAAATTTACTAAGTAGCACGTATACATGATCCCCGAAAACATGTACTTCAAAATGTTGTGTGAGGGTGGAAGAAAAAAATTATCGCATTTAAACATTCAGTACAATACAATCTAAAATTGCATTTAGAATGTGTGATACACTAAAGAAATTCGCATTTAATCAATTCAACGTATATGAAACATAACATTTCAAGTCAAAACGTGCAATACACTAAAGAAATTCGCATCTAATCAATTCAGTACCAATGCAATCTAAAATTTCATTTAGAATGTGCGACACACTAAAGAAATTCGCATTAATCAATTCAACGTATATGAAACATAACATTTCATGTCAAAATGTGCGAAGTATATATTTATATATATATATATTTTTATTTTTTATTTTTTTAATTAATTTTTCTTTCGAATTTTACTATTATTATAATATGGGGTCAGATTATTTTGCTTCGATCAATCGTCATTCTTAAAATTTTACGAGACATTTGAAAGACGAAAATGCCGTCAAGTCTTGTCGTCAAATTAAAGTCCTATGTTCATAGACTGCTCCATTTCGACAACTCTCACTAGGTTCGCTCTTGCTCTCAATAATTCTTATCTTGGGATTTTATATTTTTATCACTCAAGTCAACACAAGCAGTTTCAAGTCAATTTAACCTGTGATCGAGGCGTGTTTGATCATATCACCCAGCGAGAGACCGTCGATTGGAATCAAAGGGGTGTAAAGGTTTTAGTTTGGTTAGGACTTAGAAGGGAAGGAATTTAGAGGAAAGTGAGCTTATCTCTTCGTTTCTTCCATTTCTACGTCCATCTCCTTTCTTTTCGGCGTCTTTTCTCCCTCTTCTACTATCCCTTATGAAGCTATGCTCAAGCTGAAGCTCCGCTTCTCCATGACGCTATATCATAGGCGAAGTTCTTCTCGTTGGTTCTCGGACCGATACCGTGCTCCTCTTCTCTTAATCCCTAGAGAGGTTTCAGAGATTATATTTTGGAAGAGTTCACGGTATGGAATTCGTACCCGAGGCTGCGCTCCTCTTCTCGTTTCCCGATATAAGACCGGATTATCGTTTCACTTCGTGGTGCTCCTCTTCAAGCCGTTCTGACGAGCGTACGAGATTATCGTTGGAGAAGTTCGCAGCAGGAACCATTCCACTTTCTACAAGGTAGTCGGAAGACCGGTTCCTTTGGTCTTTGCGCGTTGAGCAATGCCTTCTTTTGTCATCATCCTACTTTTCTTTTGTTATCTCCCCTCCTTTTCTCGTTTGAACAACCATTCGAAGAGTATAGAATTCGGTGGGAGGCTGGGAATGGGTTTCAAATGAAGAAAAGGACGTCGGAGAAGGCTCAAAGTGGATGACTAAGGGCAACTTATATAAGGCCGAATGAGGAATGTCCTAAACTCCTTATCATTTTCCTATCGTCTAACGCAAGATGAGTATGACACCAAGAATCACTAGGTAAGACAAGTAATTTATGTGGACTCACTCGAGAAGTAGATCCAAAGAAAGGAAAAAGGAACAAGGCTTGAATCCTCACGCATGTAGAGTGACTTTGTGTCTAGTGGAACAATCAAATGACCTTTTAGACACAAGAATACGACTTAGACTGACAAATTTAAGCAATTAAATCGATCGCATGTCGGGGTAAATTCTGGTGACTTTAGATCAAAGCATCATAAAGGATTTCGTCATACCCCATTATATTATAAATATATATATATATATTTTATTATTATTATTATTATTATTATTATTATTATTTTTACTATTATTTATTATTTTTATCACGCAAGATAAGGACAAATAAGCATAGAAAACACATAGAATAGAGCTGTGATAGCACAGAAGATCAGGTAATGCACAACGGAAGATTCAGCATGCTAATTTTCCGACAAGGAATTGGAGTCGTTTCTCATCCAAGACCTTGGTGAAAATGTCGGCTAGTTGAAACTCGTGTTCACAAAGTACATCTCTATCGTGCCTTTTTCTACGTGATCTTTGATAAAATGATATCTAATGTCTATGTGTTTTGTGCGTGAATGATGAACAGGATTGCAAGTATGGCGATTGCACTTTGACTACCACTATATATGGGTATATTGTTTAGATTGTACCCATAGTCGCGAAGCTGTGTCCGCATCCACAACATCTGTGAGCAACAACTGGCGGCAGCTACGTATTCTGCTTCGGCCGTTGAAGTGGTCACACAGTTCTTCTTTTGGATGACCAGCAGACCAGCTTTTCTCCTAGAAAATTGAGCGCCGCGCGCGTGCTTTTCCTGTCCATTCGGCAACCTGCATAGTCAGCGTCAGTGTAGCCGATAAGTTTGAAATTCGTACCTTTGGATACCATAGGCCAAGGGTAGAGGTGCCCTTAAGGTAGCGTAGAATTCTTTTGACCGCGAGCATATGGGATTCTTTGGGATCGGCTCAAAAACGGGCACACAAGCAGGTGGCAAACATGATATGCGGCCGGCTCGAAGTGAGGTAGAGAAGAGATCCAATAATACTGCGATACAGTGTGATGTTGATCGATTTACCAGAGGGACCGGCATCTAACTTGCAGCTAGGTGACATAGGAGTGCTGAGAGGCTTGCTCTGGTCTTGATGAAACTTCTTCAGAATATCCTTGATGTATTTTGTCTGACTGATGAAAATTCCATCATTGAGCTGCCTGACTTGAAGGCTAAGAAAAAATTGCATCTCTCCCATGTGACTCATCTCGAATTTGCTCTTCATGAGATCTCCAAACTTCTTACAGAGCATAGGATTTGTTGATCCGAAGATGATGTCGTCGACGTATACTTGGACGACCACCTGGAAGCCTTTGTCACAGAATTGGCCTATGCTGAACATGTTATGGCGGAGGCCTTCGACGTATGAGACATCTTTGATGATCAGATTCTTCAGAATGATATCCCCAAGTCCTAGAATCGGGGCTGAATCGTTGTTCCCAAATTTGACTTTGCCTTTTGGCGGTCTTTGTAGTTGCTCAGCAGCTCTTGTTTACCAGTCATGTGTGTGGAGCAAGCAGAGTCGAGGTACCACACATGATGGATCTGCAAAAACAATTTAGAGAGCTTTAGGTACCCACTTAAGCATGGGCCCTCTCGGGTTAGCAGATTTAAATTTCGGTTCAGATATGACTCCTAAATCTATTTTGGAAGAGTCTTAATAAACCATTGCACTTTTGGAGAAGTCGGTTTGGTTTTGCCTCTATAGGAGACTTGGTCCTTTTGGCTTTTGTCGTCCTAGGCGGAGATTTAGGAACCCATTTGGGTTGGACCTTACAGGGAAGGTTAATTTCAGCTCGTACAAATGCCTTGGAAGGTTTGACTGAGGAAAAGATCTTTCTTGTGATAGTCTCCTAAGGCGCTTGGGGATTTAATTTCTACGGGATACCTTAGGTGAGTACAGGCATGTACGGCGCCATAAGCTTTCTTTATGGCTGGATCTTGTTTCCTACGAGTCTGCCTTATGGCATTTGTTTCAGAATGATTAGTAATAATTTTCGAGGTAGAGCCTATTTCGAGATTTTTACTTCTATAGGTGATAGGCTGAAGTGAGCACGTAGAAACAATTATTTTGAACGTAGAAATGGCTCTTTTATTACTACGAGTGTCTTTATTTTGACAGAAGGATAACATGTTCAGAAACATTTAAATCTACTCGCTCCTTCTTTATTTTAGGACCAGACACTCTCGCCTTCGTAGTCGGTGCTGGCTCTACGCTCCCTGTGGACGTAGGTGAAGTAAAATTAGTCTTAGCACTTTTAATAGAATTATTAATGCTCTTTTGATCTTTCGAAGGCGATTTTCTATTTTCACGCTTTTTATGATAGCGTGTCAGGTAGTTTGGGAGGACGAGGAAGCCTTGAGATTTTTCCATCTCCTTATAGATTTTTTCTTTTCAGCTTCGAAATTCTCTCTTTCTTTGTCTAGTTTCGCCTGCGACTCCTCAATCTGTTTTATGATAGGGGGTTTGTAGAGAGAATTTTGATAATTAACCTTCTTGACTTCCTCGTGGTGTATTAGTGATTCAAGAGGTAGATTAATTTTTGCATGTAACTTGTTGCGTTCCTCGTTTAGGAATGCATATTATTTTCTACCGTCAGTTTGGCGGCTTGACAGGTGTCTAGATCCTTACTAAGCTCACTAACCTTAGCGTTAGATATTTCTAATTCAGCCTCTAAGTTAGTGATCTTAGCGGTAGCTTCGGTTATCCTACAACTTAAGGTAGCTTTCTCGTTGAGATGCCTAACCGAACAACTGTTGTTATTGGCTAGCCTGTTTCTAATTCTTTAATCTTTTCACTATGCTGTCCTAATGAGGTTGACTGGTCTCTCTAGGGTGTAAGCTCTTAGTAAGTTCTTCCATTTTTGCACTGGAGCTTCTGAGTTCTGATTCAAGACTATTTATTTTCTCCTGAGCTCTCTCAAGTTTTACTTCCTTTATACTTTTCTGCTCACGTTTCATGTTAGCATATTGCATTGATATGATTCTAACATGGTCAATAATGTGGAAGGAGGGACTACCTCATTTGAAGACGTGGATGCGTTGTCGTCATCTGTATGAGTGGATGTTTCGGTGTTCAATTCGTTGTCGAGACGGGCCATGAGGACTAAGTTCTCTTCTTCGGAGCTCGACGTGTCCTCGAGCCATTGGTCCTGTTTCGGCCATGAGAGCTACTCCAGCTTCTTTCTGTTTTGTCAATTGAAGCTTCCTGGAGTAGTAGTTTGCATCTCTCTTCTTCGGGAGAGTGCACTCTCTGGCGAAGTGACCTGCTTGGCACAGTTAAAGCATTTGTTCTCTTGGGATTCTTGACCTCGGAACTCTCCGGAGCACGTTCTTTGTTCTTGGAGCTTGTAGTCCGAAGTCTGTTGGCGGAGGTTGAAGACTTCTTCTTGAAACTTCTTGCTCATCATTTGTCCAATGAGAGCTAACTGCTTTCCAAGGGCTTTCATGTTCGGCTCGATGTCGGAGTCCGATTCTCCTTCTGACTCTGATGATGAAGGTGGCCTAACGATGTTTTCCTTTCTTGATCTTATGCTCCTCTTCTCCGAGACTAAGCCAACCGTGTCATCGGTTTGTTTGCCTTTCTGCTCTTTGATAATCTCGCGGATCATCCTCATGCTGAGCGAGATTATCGAACACGGCATGGACATCCAACTCCTCTAGATCTTTATTTTTGTCGTATTTGTGTGGATATTTTCTTCCATTCCGTGGGCAGAGAAGATAGAAATCTTATGTTTGTTTCCATGTTTGTCTTTGTTATTTCTATCTTCCTCATCGTTGAGAAGAGTGAGGTATCGTTGGTAGATTTCGTATAGACTCTTCTCCGGCTTTGCTTTGAAGGAGTCGTAAGTAGTGAGAATGTTCGCCTTCTTGGCTTTATGCCAACTCCCGTCCTTTGCATCATCCTATGCAGCTCATCCCACATCCCCTTAGCCGATGTAAGGCTGTCTATTTGTCTGTATATATCGTTTGGATGCCCTGCATAATGGTATTCATGGCTACTAGATCAGCTTTAGCTCGAGCTCTTTCCTCCAGAGAGTATTCTCTAGGTTCCTTTAGTCGCCTAGAAGCTGGAATTACTGGAGTAGCTGATTCGTCCCCGGGTACATGAACTAGAACTGTGCAGGTCCCTCTTCAAGGGACTGCAGTAGATTTTTGGCTTGATCCTTTAGAGATATGAAATTCAGGAAGCGGCTTCTCCACACTGTGTATTCGCCTCTTTGCAAGATCGGCGGACGGTTGTCATTTTCGATGGAGTATGCATCCATGTTCGTATTATAGTAGTCGAGTTGTTGAAGGATCTTCGTTAATTGTTTTGAAGGTTGAAGATGATGTAATGTGCTTCACAAGTGACAAAATTCGTTAGTAGCATTTGATTCGAAAATTAGATCGATAATTACTTTCCATTCAATCTTTGAAGTTTGATCGAAATTAATTTCGTCGAGATAGAATGTGCTTACTGTTCGCGTGTGCGAGAAAATTTTGTCAGCGAAACATTTTACGAGCGAAATAATTGCCCAAAATCGTTCAGTCGAGAAAAGTTTCCTGATCGTCAACTTATTTCGATCGTAAAGAAACAGTACGTTAGTAAGTTTCTCGACAAGTCAAAATAAAATCCGTTGACTAGAAAAGATTCTCGCGTATAAATGATTTTCGCCTGGTCAAACGTTTAAAAGGTTTGACTGAAAAAGTTTTTCGAGTGGAAGTTATTACGCATGAAAGGTCAAAATTGGTCTCACTCGAAAAAGTTTTTCGTTGGATAATGCTCGAGAAATATTCTAAACTAAAGTCGTTTCTGCTGATGACGATTCTAGCGCTGACTTCGTATTCTGACCGAGAAAAATTCTTGCGCTAAGTTTATCATCGGGAAACTAATCCGATTGCAAAACCTAGCGAGAAAAATTTGAGCAATCGAGAAAAATTCACAGAATACGATTAACACAGATCGAGAAAAAACAAATAATCAGATAGTGAAGTTTGAGGTAATTTATCGCAATCAAGTACTAATCACGCACGAACAAGCAATTAAACAGGTTATGAAGCAAAATATATCGAATTTGATCAAAATCAGAACGTGTTCTTCATGTTCTTCGTCAACAGGAAAATTTCAGAATTAAATTAATCAAAATTCAAAGTTCAAACTGCTACTGATCTAGTCGCAATGATCATTTATCACTTTGTCTAGCACTGAAACATCAAATTCAAGTCAATTAAGCACAGAATTAAGCTATTGGATCGAAAAACTTTTCGCGCCAAATCTGTTCTTCGATGGAACAGTGTTCGAAATAAAATTTCGATCCAATTCTAACAATTTATGATTAAAACAGAACGAATCTGCTCTAATACCAATGTTAGGTCCTCATATTAACAACTCTACGATCCTAGGCTAGAATCCATAGTAATTCGATCGTTTAGATAATCAACTGAATTCGACTCGAAAAACTCAAGTTAGGAACGCGAGAGAGAATTCAATTAGAGTGAGAAAGTTACTGTTGTTTCTCTCTCTAGAAATCGAATTGCAAGCCCTTCGGATCAATTCTACAATGCTTTCAATCGAAACCAAGTTCGAAGCATGATGAAATCGGGCGGCACATACGTGCTAGAATCGGGCGATTGGATGATTGAGGGATTCACCGAACTAAGCTTTCGGGCGATCCAACGTGTTTCTAAAATCGGATGAATTAGTTTAACAAGTTAACCATTGACCTCTAGACTAGTATTAGAATATAATTATTTTGTACTAGCACAGTTCAAGAATTAATATAGATACTGATAATGTTATTTTGTGCTCAAAGGTCAAAATATTAAGGAGTTACCAGATGCTAACCTGAGGAGGATAGGTAGGTGATTTTTCATCTACGACGCGTAACGAGTTTATGTGACTATATGTGTACGTGTTTTAAAATCTGTGTCTTATATGAATTATGTCAATATATGATTACGAGAATTTTGTGGATTACATGTTTACATTTATTACACGTCATACGTATATTATGTGCACTGCACATGCATTCCACGTCAATGCAAGGGGGTTGAGTACCGTGCGGAACGGTAACGTATGGAATGTCGTCAAAGTGGTGTAGAATTAGAAATTAGTGAGTGACCGCCGCTCTAACGCGAGAGACCTGAGTTGGCCGCTCGAGTGATAGATTATTACGCGGGCAGGAGAGGAAAGACTCTAGTTTGTACCACTCTAACGAGAGAGACCTGAGTGGGCGACCGAGTACGAACCTCTAATTCTATACCTTGCATATATTCGGGAATAGGCGACTCTAACGAGAGAGATCTAAGGAACCTACCCACTCTAATGCGAGAGACCTGAGTGGGATACCCGAATACATGTATGGCCGAGTTACGGGGAGTTGTGAGATGAGTCGAGAGTTGTGATGGGTCGTGAGACGAGTCGAACGTTGTGATGGATCGTGAGACGAGTCGAGCGTTGTGATGGGTCATGAGACGAGACGAGCGTGCATGTCGTGAGGTTTATGGGATGGGATTGAGCGCACGTTGCATTCACGCACATTTCACCTACTGGGCAAATAGCTCAGGGTTTACGTGTTGTAGGTACGAGCCCGAAGCTGGTGCGCGTCGCGGCTGAGGCGGGCTGACGGCGGTGCTCCACGGACGTTTGAGGGCGGGGCTGTACATGAATGCGACTTGTGGAGCGAAGTTAGGGTTCTGAGCGTTTTGACATTTTGGGGGCTACGGCCCTTGCATAGTGATGACGATGTAGACGAACCTTATTGTAATATATTTTATTTTAGGAAAAAGTTTTGTTAGACGGGTCTTCCGCGACTTGCGTTGCGAAAATCCGCCACTAGTTAGTATTAGAAAGTGAGGGCCGCTACAGGTGGTTTAAGAGCTTAGGATATAGATTCTGTAGACTGTCCATGTACAGCAGCTCAAAAGCGTGGAGGATCAGCCTCGCCTTTAAATTTTTGGTATGATGTGATTATTTGCTTAAATGATATATTTGCTATGGTTACTTGTAGATAATAGTGGGAAAATGCCGAAAACCCGTAGAGAGAATGTAGCTAGTTCGAGTCGCAGGGACAAACCTGAGTCCACGGTACATGAACGCGACTCGACGATTATGAGGCTTACTGAACTGATCCAGCGACAATCGGATCAGATTAATGCTCTCATCCATCATCAAGCTCCCTACGCACACCAACCGTCTCCTCAGCCTGAACGCATTGAGATTATAGGGGAACGGTTGCGGAATTGAACCTCCTACCTTTGAGGATGCCATTGACCCTACTATGGCTGATGACTGGTTGCGCACCGTCGAAGATATGTTCCTATACGGCCGGGTCCTAGATAATGAACAAGTTTTGTGCGCAATCTCCATGCTCCGAGGGGATGCAAGGTTTTGGTGGGACATCATCAAAATCTTAGAGGACCCAATGACTATGTCGTGGGAAAGATTCAAGGAACTGTTCCGCGACAATATTTCACGACCTATGACAGAACTCGGAAGATGAACGAGTTCACAAACCTCAAACAGGGCGAAAGACCTATTGCGGAATATATCCGCAAGTTTGAGGAGTTGTCCCGATTCACCACGCACATGGTGGCGAATGACGCTTTAAAGATAGAACGATTCCAGGTAGGTCTCAAACCCGAGATCTATCGAGATGTTAGTATAGTTGGAACTCGAAACGTGGCATTCGCTCAAGTGGCCGAACGAGCACTTATTGCTGAACAAGCGGAGGCCCAAATTGTAAAGCGCAAGAGACGAAAAGAAGAAATGAAAATCAGCAAGGAAATGGCGGTAATAAGAAACGTCATAATTTCCAAATAGTCCCCAGCAACAATCAGAATTTTCACCAGGGGCAGCAAAACTGGCGACCTAGGCCAAATTTGGGGATGACTAATTTTCCGTTTCGACCCCCAACTATCCATCCCCAATGCCAACAATGCGGGCGATATCACACCGGCGTTTGCTTCGGGCCGGACCTAACCCCAATTCAAAATGCTTTCAGTGTGGAAAAAATGGGACACATTGCCAGGAATTGTCAAGAAAAGCGTCCCAGAAATCCAACTCAAGTGCCAGTACGACCTCCGCTGGCACCAGCCCGGGTATATGCTTTAACAGGTGAAGAAGAAGAATCAAACCCAGCGATGATGACGGGTATGTTGAAATGTTTATAAGCATACCCATCCCTATATGAGTTGATTTCAGAATCACATGTTTATTCATGTCGAATAAATGTGTGACATAAGTGAGAATGACTGCCGCTCTATTTAACTACAACCACGTACCGCCGTTATTCTGATTTGCTCAATATCAGAGTGCACAGCGGAAGCGTGGTGGGGATAGAAATGAGCACGCCTAGAGGATGTAGAGAATTCATGAGCTAGTTTAGTCGAAGAATCGAACTTGAATCCTCCACCACTGAATTTCGGGGACGAAATTCCTTTTAAGGGTGGAGGATGTAATACCCGTAAAAATTAATACGGGGTTTAACGAGTAATTAGTAGTATGTACACTTAAGATAGAAATTTTAAACAAAGTATTTGAGATTTTAGGTGAAAAATATATATCATAAAGAGGTAGGAATTATTTTAAAACTTAGATAAATGGGCTGAACAAAAATAACGATATTATTTCAATTTAAAGCTTGGCTTAGTATTAGTAAGTTTCTTAAATAACCCAAATACTCTAAAGAATAGTATAAACTTAGATTGGACCATAATTGAATTAGCTAAAGGGATATTATTTAATACCAAAAGTTTCGATTAAAGGGGTATGATAATAGGTTGCTTAAAACATAGGGAAAAATAAGGATTATTACCATGTCATGTCTTCACGAGCATTCCAAGAAAAGAAAAATTATGTATATCTAATAACATGTAACCCGCTAGAAACGAAAATCATAGAAGAAAGAAAAGTTAGTAGAAGAAAGAAAGGCTTTGAGCTAACCTACGGGAAGTAAAGCTCGAACTTGTGGAAGCATTACCAAGCTCAAATAAGATATCGTTGAAACGAGGTATGCAATAATTCATACTTAGTAATTACAGTAGGTTTATTATATGTTCAGTATATCATCTCTACGTTATATTGTGGTAATCAGAGAAGAATTTCGAAATCCACTGAGTAGAAAACCCTAGAATTTCAAATTGTATTCATAGGTCCTTAAGAAGTAAGGTATAGCCTTACACGTGATAGTCTCAGGAATTTATTGATTTTAGCTGTACCATTTCCTAGACTTAACATAAAATTCGAAAAAATTAACATGTTAAGAAGGTCTTAGTTGCTTGAGATTAATATTGACCACTGAATTAGATGAAGAAACATGAGCGTGATAATCTTAGTACCGAAAACATTAAGAAATGGTTAAATTTAGTGTACCATATTCCGGATTAGAATAATTTGACTACTTATTTTGATGATATAAGAATCCTTGTTTTTAGGAATTTCGAGTGAAGACGGGCGAATTTAGTTTTTAATAAGTATCAACCTAAACTAAGGTCTTTATAACCCTTAACTTAAGAATGAATATTCGGGCGATGAGAATTCCATGTAATCGGGCGAATTATTGAATAAATGGAGGGCTCGGCGAAAGTAATGTCTAAGTATGATGAAATCGGCCGAATGCATGGGGACTTGAGGGTGAATCGGGCGATTTTAGAAGATGGTAAGGGTCGGCGAAAGCAAGCTGTAACGTGTGACAAATCGGGTAAATTGATGCTTATCGGGCGATTCGAAACTAAGCTTAATGCATGATGGATTGTGCGATTTCTATGGAAAGGAGAACTCGGCGAAACTGGTCTCAACACTCGAATCGGGCGAAACTCATGAATGGAATCGAGCGATCAGCACCAATGATAAGAATAGACCGAATGATAGGAAATTTAAGGAGAAATCGGGAGAAAGTAGATCCCATGCACAACGATCGAATGATGCTTAAATGGGACAACACCGCCTTCAATCGAAACCAAGTTCGAAGCATGATGAAATCGGGCGGCACATACGTGCTAGAATCGCATTGGATGATTGAGGGATTCACCGAACTAAGCTTTCGGGCGATCCAACGTGTTTCTAGAATTGGATAAATTAGTTTAACAAGTTAACCATTGACTTCTAGACTTGTATTAGAATATAATTATTTTGTACTTGCACAGTTCAAGAATTGATATAGATACTGATAATATTATTTTGTGCTCAGAGGTCCAAAATATTAAGGAGTTACCAGATGCTAACCTGAGGAGGATAGGTAGGTGATTTTTCACCTACGACGCATAACCCGTTTATGTGACTATATGTGTACGTGTTTTAAAATCTGTGTCTTATATGAATTATGTCAATATATGATTACGTGAATTTTGTGGATTACATGTTTTACATTTATTACAAGTCATACGTATATTATGTGCACTGCACATGCATTCCACGTCAATGCAAGGGGGTTGAGTACCGTGCGGAACGGTAACATATGGAATGTCGTCGAGTGGTGAAGAATTAGAAATTAGTAGCGCCGCTCTAACGCGAGAGACCTGAGTTGGCCGCTCGAGTGATAGATTATTACGTGGGCAGAGAGGGGAAGACTCTAGTTTGTACCACTCTAACGAGAGAGACCTGAGTGGGCCGACCGAGTACGATCCTCTAATTTTATACCTTGCATATATTCGGGAATAGGCGACTCTAACGAGAGAGACATGAGAACCTACCCACTCTTATGAGTATGGGTGATTGAATGTGTGTGTTTGTGAGGGTGGCTTGTGTGGGTTGTGGCTTAGGTGTGACATTGTGGAATTTGTTCGGACGTGGCTGCCTCATAGACGGGTGCTTTCGTAGTGTCACGTCGGGATGTCTCGGTGGCTGCATGAACTATCCATCAGTCAATCTTCAAAAGAAGTAAGTGCTGCAGAGAGAGCTGCTTGTAGTCTGTCCTCCGTCACAAACGTGGCGAACACCTCTGAAGTGGAGCCAGGTTGGCGTTCTACTGTCGCAACGTCGGAAAATGTTACTCACGTGTCGCCTTGAGCAGGACTTATGAAACCAGGTCGATTGATGTCGCCAGTTGACAACCCATGTGAACACCGTCTCACTAGGCTGGCTCGTCGTCACATGGGTTGTGACCTTTCGAGACTTCCATAGAATCCTTGAGATAATTCGAAAGGAATCGTCTCTATGATGTTGTTGAAGGTTCTGATTGAACCTGTGAGTCAGACACTTGGAGGTCGAGGCCGCTAGTTCTGAGAGTCTGAGTCTCGGCCTCGGTGGACGCGATGGAGGCGTGCTGCGGCGTGTTTGAAGTGGTTATGACATCTAGGACAGGCTCAGATGATATGCTTTGACGTCTTGGAGCCCGTTGAACTAGTGGAGTTTCCTCGTCTGACTCAGTGGCTTCCGACGAGGTAGCCGTGTGAGGTAAAAGAGAATGATCAACATCCTCACGGGCTGGTGCTATCGATCGGTAGGTTTGATCGTGGAGATCGGAGCCTGTGTTCGGGTGTAGTCATCTCTTGAAGTGGGTTGGGCCCCATTTCAGCTTCGATAGGTGCTTTGTTAAGTTGAACCTCCTCAATAGGCACTTGAAGCACTTCTACAATGATAGGAGCCTCTGCTCCTAGCTCTTGAATCGGAGCTTCGACTTCCAACTCTTGAGCCACTTCGTCAATCAGCGTGGCGTCCAGATCTTGAGTTGGAGGCTCGATTTTGAGCTCCTTTGCTACTGCATCTATCATCGCATTCTCAAGATCAAGCTGATGAGGTCTCATGTTGAAGTCTGTTGGGGGCCTTCGAATCATCGCTTCCATGTAGCGATGTTCCCGACAATACAATCGATAAGCATCGTTCGTGGGGGTCGGCTAAATGCAGTAACTCGAACGGTATGGGCATTGGGTGTAGCTGTAGGTCGACTGGTTTTGGGTTGTGGAAAAACCTCAGCTTTGGTGGTCTGTACTCACCGAAAGAAGAAAGTCTCAGAATTTCTTCGTCAATTTCCATTCGATAGATGATGAGTACGTAGACCCATCGAACGTATGGAAGGTTCTTCGACAATTCTCCTTTTGACGGGCTTGGTCGGCCAGATCATTCCATATTAACGTGACCATGTCATAGTTCCGTGAAACGACAATTCCGTGGAAGAGTCTGAGAATGTTTCTTTTGCCTTTGTCAAAACCGGCATGCTTGGGCGAGAGATGCTTGTTGACAATGCAAACATTGTATTTCAAGGGCGTGGTATGCCGCTGCTCCGAAATTGAGCTAACGTGGCAAGATGTGGCCTGTACCCCATTTATAAGAAGTCTCGCACCATCTCTGCATATGTTGGAAGCGGATCATAATTCTCGCTGAAAGGGAGATCCAAGGCTGTCCCAAAGATCAGTTTGTCGATTCGTAGATGCTTTGTGCTGATTCGCATGGTGAACTTATTTTCACCATTGACAAGATGACCAGTCATATAGCTCCAGAATTGTTGAAGATACACCATAGACGCCGATGCCGAAAGAGTAAGAGCAGGCCACATCTGAAAGAATAGAGATGATAATCTCGTCCGAGCACCATAAGGTGGTGAGGTCGAGTTGGAAATTAGAGTCTAGGACATTCAGATATTGGTCGATGTAGAATATCATTCGTAATTGTGCTTGATTTCATTAGTTGTCCTTGTAATTAGGGGCTTTACTTGTATTAGTCTTTAGATTAAGGACTAGTTCGATATTTATACCAAGATTGTTGGTATAAATACTTGTAAATGAATTGAACTGAATAGAGAAAGTTTAGAGAATTGATCCGAAGGGCTTGCAATTCGATTTCTAGAGAGAGAAACAACAGTAACATTCTCACTCTAATTGAATTCTCTCTCGTGTTCTTAACTTGAGTTTTTCGATCGAATTCAATTGATTATCAAAACGATCGAATTACTATGGATTCTAGCCTAGGATCGTAGAGTTGTTAATCTGAGGACCTAACAATTGGTATCAGAGCAGATTCGTTCTGTTTTGAATCGAAAATTGTTAGAATCGGATCGAAAATCATTTTTTTGGATACTGTTCATCGAAGAACAGTTTGGCGCGAAACCTGTTTTCGATCTAAATAGCTTAATTCTGTGCGTATTTGACTTGAATTTGATGTTTCAGTGCTAGATTAAGTGATAAACGATCACTGCGACTAGATCAGTAGCAGTTTGAACTCTGAACTTAGATTAACTTGATTCTGGAATTTTACTGTTGACGAAGAACATGAAGAACATGTTCTGATTTTGATCAATTCGATATATTTTGCTTCATAACGTGTTTAATTGTTTGTTCGTGCGTGATTAGTACTTGATTGCGAGCAATTACCTGTAATTTCACTGTCTAATTCCTTGTTTTGCTCGAATTTGTGTTAATCGTATTCTGTGAATTTTTCTCGATTGCCCTAATTTTTCTCTCTAGGGTTTGCGATCGGATTAGTTTCTCGATTGTGGCAAAGCAGGTCACTTCGCCAGAGAGTGCACTCTCCCGAAGAAGAGAGATGCAAACTACTACTCCAGGAAGCTTCAATTGACAAAACAGAAAGAAGCTGGAGTAGCTCTCATGGCCGAGCAGGACCAATGGCTCAAGGACACGTCGAGTGTGAGATCTCGAAATTTCGTGAACATCATAATTTGCGAATCTATTGTATATTCTATGGTTATGTGAATTTATTATGTGTCTACTTGATTTTTTTTATTACATGATTTCTAATATAATATATGTGTTATATGATTAATGACTTATGAGATGGTATGAAGGCTTAGAAAATTTAAGTAATATATATATATATATATATATATATATATATATATGTGGGAATAACTAAGTGGTTTCAGCAAATATAGAGTGGTGTAGACTAGTTTCGATCGATGGTAACGAAGAATCAATCAATTATGACAAGGATAGCAAATCAACCGATTCCCATTTACATGTTAAGGATTAAAAGTCGACCGATTGTAGGTCAAGAATAGACCGAATCTTATGCATAGAAGTGTTGAAATAGTTGAAGACAAGGGAAGTAGGAATCGAGTGATTGTTGTATACGTAATGATTAAATCATAGTGGAATTAAATTGGCCTATTCCAAGGTTTAATGAGTGAACTTTTTACCGAGCTATCAAGGTTCAGTAGGGTGATTTTGATCTAGAAGTTTAGACAAATCCTAGTTAGTACAATCGGTCGCAATGCACATGAGTCATGCTTTCGCCGAGATATAAGGAATCGACTGATTCCTTTGTATCTGATTATTAAATTGCCGAACTAAAATGAGGATTGATCAGGTAATTGTGATGTACTTTAGAAATAATTATAGTGGATCTAAAACGGACGAATTGAAGCTTAGAGGATTGACCAATTGCTATGAAATGAATTGGAAACAAATAATATCATATATTAACTATAGTAGAATCGATTGATTGAGGACTATAGTGTGGAAGGTTAGACAAATCATAAATTATATAAAGTTGGGGAGCAAAAAGGCACATAAGGGTCTTGAAATTATTGATAATTGTTAAAGTATATAATAAAGAATAATTAATACAAGGCTTAAAATATTAATATTGGGATTTGTAATGGTATTAGGTAAATGTCATTGTTTTTAGAAGCTAAACACGATAAGAGTGGGAGAATCAATCCAAACTTCCAAAAGCTACTTAAAACTAAAGTCATATTAATAATGTAACTTTGAGGATAGGAACATTGAAAAAAAAATCATTACACGAGATCTTCAAAGAACGAGTTTAGAAGGAAGGCGAAGAACGCAAATAGTAATCATAAGGAAGCTTCAATTCGGTAAGGGTTCTTACTATAATTTTTACATTTCTAATTAGGGTTTGGTTTGTTTAAGAAGTATTAAGCATGAAAATTCACGTGTAATCAGATAAGATATATATATATATATATGTACATATATATATTTAAGAAACCCTAATCTTTGTAAATCACACTAATAAGGTTGTCTGGATTTGTGTAGGTCACATATGAAAATTTGGTAAGTGAGTGTGTTCTTGGGATAGAAAGAATTTATTCTAAACAATATAATATAGTTCATAACTTTGAGATACGATAGTATTTGAGTAATGTTAATGATTTTGGAGTGAAGAAAATATTAGATATCTATATGAACCAATTTAATATTTCATGGATATGACTTTCAGATTTAGTTTAGGAATTTCAGGGACTTTTGGACGAATGAACTCTTAAGAATGAGGAGTTTCGTTGTATTATGCATATAATATTTCATTATTAGGCAATCAGGCGATTGGATGATTAAGTAGGAATTCGGCGAAACTAATTTTAGGACGATCAGTCGAGCGATTAATAATCGGGCGAATCAATATTAAATGGAACTCGGCGATTCTTGAATAGAATAATACTAGTTTCGATCGAAATCTATGATATACTCAACAACGAATCGGACGATTTCATGATGAGGGAACATTCGATCGAAACTAGACATCTTAGGTAATTTCGTCGAGTTGTATATGATAGATCAACTACTAATCGGACGAATGCATGGAGGATTGAGAAATCGGTCGAATGAATGTCATATAATATATATATATATATATATATATATATATATAGGGTTTATTTCACATGATCGGACAAGTTTAGGAATTAAGAATTAAACCCTATATGTGAAGATTACAATCGAATGTTGACCTAATTTATATATGAAATCGAGTGACATAGGGTTTTATTAAATTGGTATAGTTAAGATAATTTAGTTCGACCTAGTCATTTAATAGAGACATGATATTTGTGTTATGACGTTTTATTTAAAGGTCGAACAGTGGGAAGTTTCCAAGGCAGTAAATGTACTTAAGCTTGGACGACAGGTAAGTGGAAATCTCACCTACAACACATAAACTACATGCTTATATTTGATTTATGTGGTTATCTGTGTTGTATGATTTTATGTGAGTGAATTATGTTGAATTACGTGATTATATAGCAACCTGTGTTGGTGTTTTACGTGAGGTGATTTTACGTGACGTAAATTATGTGGCATTACGTGATTATGTGGCAACCTGTGTTGGTTGTTTTACGTGAGTTGCTTACTGGTGATAATAAGATCGCATGGTAAGCTATTATTTATGATTTTTCGATGACGTGGGAAACCAGTTGGTACACCATATCATAATATATTATGTGTACGTTTGGATTTAATGTTATTTTGGGAAGGTGAATGTGCATTGCATTTATCGCTTGTAGGCGAGCATGGTATGTATGCATGGCATCATCATTCATATGGCATGAGCATGTGCATACACAAAATATGTGAGGATTTGCATTTATGAGTATGCACGGTATACAATCATATGAGAACTAGTATAGCTACTTCTACAAAGGCACCACGACGGGATGTAAGCCGTCTAATGTATTATGTGAGGCAGGAGGAGCGACCTGTGTAGGGGCGACCTAGGGAAACCTAGCGTAGGCCGCCCAGTGTGGAGCAACTGTCCGACAGGAGGAGCGACCTGGGTAGAGGCGACCTAGGGAAACCTAGCGTAGGCCGCTCAGTGTGTAGCAACTGTCATTGTCGTTAGCGGGAAGAAGCGACCTGCACGAGACACATGGGTAAAACCAGAGTGCCAGGGAAGGCGACCGCTTGATAGAGAGGCGACCTGGTGAATGGTAAAACTGGAGATAAACCCTAGTTTTATCCTAGCCAGAGTGGGCCACTATCGTATTTTGTCCGTAGAGGATTTGAGCTCATGATATGGTGGTGCGCGTAGTAAGTTAGCTATGGGCCCTGATAGAAATGAAAGAGAAATGAGAAAGAAATAAGAATGATATGTGTATGAGAGTATTAGAAAGCACTGGCGCGGATACCTTTGCTAATTGGCACGTGCATACATGCATATTTCCACTTACTGAGCTTTATAGGTCATTCCACGTTTTATGGGTTGTAGGTACGAACGAGTCGGACGTTGAGACACGTCACGACTAAGGCAAGCTGATGGCGGTGACTCCACGTGCTTTTGAGGGCTGGGCGTACATGGATGCGACCTGAGGGGTGTTATCAGTGTGTTTTAAATATTTTAACATATTGGGCTATGGTCTTGTAGATTACAATGTTTGCATAACGGGACGTGTGCGAAATAAATGTGTGCGAGTGTATAATATTAAATTATTAAATAAGAGTGTTTTTTTTTTAAATTGGGTCTTCCGCAGCTTACGTTGCGAAAAATCCGCCAAACTAATTATTGGAAAAGTGGGTCGTGACAGTGTGGTATCAGAGCTTAGGTAAGAGGTTCTGAAGACAGTCCATGTACGGCCGCTCAAAAGTCTGGAGGAATCAGCCTTGCCTGTAAGTTTCATATTTGATGTGATTACGTGATTATAATGACGTGCCTATATGTTTGGATGATTGTAGATGTAACAAAAAAATGACTAGCGGACATAGGGAATAGTTGGCGAGTCAAGTTGGGTTGTATTGTCTATGAACAAACATGACTCGGTATTGTTGTACCTTACGGAACTGATCCAAGAACAAATGGATCAGGCAAGTCAATTTAAGGATTAGTAAGCGAGCTTAAACATCTGCCTATAAGCTCGTGAATATTCTAAGTTTGTTCGGATTCCATAAGTTCTCACAATATGAAGGTGTGAGATTTTAGGGAAACATAAAGCGAAGAACAGTTACAGTGAGAAGTTGACAAAAGTCGACTTTCCAAGGATCCTAATAATAGGTAATTTAGGATGATTTTCGAAATGTTAAAGTTATGATTTTCATTAATTCTAAATTTTCAAAAGGATGGTTTCGAAATAAGTCATTGTAAGATGGAGAAGTTTTTTTTCACAAGTTTTGCAAGTTTGAGATTTATTTTGAAACGAAGCGATTTTCGAAAGAATTTTCGAAAGAGTTTTCGAAAGAATTTTCGAACTGGCCATTCGAAGATTGGTTCGAAACCTAGTCCGAAAATTATTTTTCGAAAATAACTGAATTTCGTACTTATCTAATTTTTGAAAAAAAAAATTCGAACTAAGTCCCATTTTGAAACTTAGTCAAATATAATAGATAATTTCGACATGATAGTAATGTTTTGCCATAATTTGGTTAAAAATCGTCAGGAGCGCAAATTTAATTCCGCTGGACTTAGTCCAAATATCGGACAACCATCACAGGTTCTTGATCAAATGTTCGATTTGAACTTTATGAAAACAAAAGTCCTTCCTATAGGGATAACGAGTATGTTGATTATCAATGACAATCCCGTCCCTATGATTCCCGAGCCATGAAAAAAAAAAAATTCTCCCACGTCAACAAGCAAAATTAAAAATATTCCTCGTGTATCCTAGTACAGGGACTTAGACAGCCATTCACGCGGAAAACTCAACATGATTTAATAAGGAGTTGGAAGGATACTTTTATACTTGAGCGTAGCAGATGAATATTGGTCTGAATCTTAGTTTTAATACATATGCTCTCAACAATATGAAATCATAATCGAATTTTATAGGGAGGAGTGATCAACCCTAATTACCCAGGAGAAGAGTATTCATCTTTTGGGTGAGACAAGGTTAAATAAAATTTTCAAATTCCTACTCTAAAGACTTAATAATTTGCTGAAGATGAGTTATAAGTCTTTTCCGCATATATATAGTAATGACAATGGAGCCCAGTTAGATTCGTCAAAATCGTTAGTAATTAATAGTCGTATGAATATGCATATTCCGATGATTTCACGAGATTTTCTCCAACCAAATCATGATCGAAGATATGCTCCCTTTTCATTAAATGTTCCTTCTTTGGTTGGAGTATAATGAATAAAGTTCTGCTCCTATTTTTCAGCCGATGATTCGAACCTCTATTGCGCCCAAGTAAATTTGTTCTATTTTTTCTCTGTTCGTGTTATCAGCTGTACATATTCAAAGTTTGATATTCGATTTGCGCAGTAGAAGCGTAATGGTAATATATAGGTGTTTCATAATTCTGATAAGTATAATTTCATAACGTTTTCCCAGTTCTACCCCAAAGTAACACAATCGCGATTGAAGCGGTTGTCGTGAGTGCCTATTGGAAATCTTTTATCCAAGCTCGGGTTGATTAGAGAGATTCTGCATTGACTCTTATGATCTTGGCTCCTTTATGAAATATATTTCCTATTTGAATTTCAGCCGATGAATGAATACTATGTTCCATGACTCTAGATGGAGGATAAGCTTATCGTAGTTTTTTTTTTAAGTTTATTATCAGAGGGAATGAACTATAGTCGGTCGTTGATAGACGTTTCCTTGCACAAATGGAGAGCTCGAAGAGAGTGAAAAAAAAAATGTGGGGTTGAGAATGTTAGGATATCACTTCAGCCTCAACGAATTAAGCCGAGTAATAGGTGTTCTAATGGGAATAATAAATACCTAACGAGCTTCACAGCTCATCTGCCTCATTAATGCAGTAGGTATCTCTTACTTATGAGTTCACTGTTTTACTGGAGAGAATCATATAGTTTTCCTTCTCGAGAAGCGATAAAGGCTGAAGAAAATCTGTATGTAGATATTTTCACGCTGAATAAGTTGATAAATTGTTTGCATATGATCTCCTATATCAGCTTTCGATCTCCGTCCAAGAATTGTTGGGGTTTATTAGTTTCACATATCTTAATCGGCTCAAAAGCTCTAAGAAACTTTTTCGGGGACAATTGGATGGTTGTCATAGCCTAGTCGTGATCGCGAATTGTTCCACGTGGTTTGATTTCGGGGGCGAAATCCTTTTTAAGGGGGAGAGAATGTGAGATCTCGAAATTTCGTGAACATCATAATTTGCGAATCTATTGTATATTCTATGGTTATGTGAATTTATTATGTGTCTACTTGATTTTTTTATTACATGATTTCTAATATAATATATGTGTTATATGATTAATGACTTATGAGATGGTATGAAGGCTTAGAAAATTTAAGTAATATGTATTATATAATATATATATATATATATATGCGGGAATAACTAAGTGGTTTCAGCAAATATAGAGTGGTGTAGACTAGTTTCGATCGATGGTAACGAAGAATCAATCAATTATGACAAGGATAGCAAATCAACCGATTCCCATTTACATGTTAAGGATTAAAAGTCGACCGATTGTAGATTAAGATAGACCGAATCTTATGCATAGAAGTGTTGAAATCGTTGAAGACAAGGGAAGTAGGAATCGAGTGATTGTTGTATACGTAATGATTAAATCATAGTGGAATTAAATTGGCCTATTCCAAGGTTTAACGAGTGAACTTTTTACCGAGCTATCAAGGTTCAGTAGGGTGATTTTGATCTAGAAGTTTAGACAAATCCTAGTTAGTACAATCGGTCGCAATGCACATGAGTCATGCTTTCCCCGAGATATAAGGAATCGACTGATTCCTTTGTATCTGATTATTAAATCGCCGAACTAAAATGAGGATTGATCAGGTAATTGTGATGTACTTTAGAAATAATTATAGTGGATCTAAAACGGACGAATTGAAGCTTAGAGGATTGACCAATTGCTATGAAATGAATTGGAAACAAATAATATCATATATTAACTATAGTAGAATCGATTGATTGAGGACTATAGTGTGGAAGGTTAGACAAATCATAAATTATATAAAGTTGGGGAGCAAAAAGGCACATAAGGGTCTTGAAATTATTGATAATTGTTAAAGTATATAATAAAGAATAATTAATACAAGGCTTAAAATATTAATATTGGGATTTGTAATGGTATTAGATAAATGTCATTGTTTTTAGAAGCTAAACACGATAAGAGTGGGAGAATCAATCCAAACTTCCAAAGCTACTTAAAACTAAAGTCATATTAATAATGTAACTTTGAGGATAGGAACATTGAAAAAAAAATCATTACACGAGATCTTCAAAGAACGAGTTTAGAAGGAAGGCGAAGAACGCAAATAGTAATCATAAGGAAGCTTCAATTCGGTAAGGGTTCTTACTATAATTTTTACATTTCTAATTAGGGTTTGGTTGTTTAAGAAGTATTAAGCATGAAAATTCCTCGTGTAATCAGATAAGATATATATATATATATACATATATATATTTGAGAAACCCTAATCTTTGTAAATCACACTAATAAGGTTGTCTGGATTTGTGTAGGTCACATATGAAAATTGGTAAGTGAGTGTGTTCTTGGATAGAAAGAATTGTTCTTGGGATAGAAAGAATTTATTCTAACAATATAATATAGTTCATAACTTTGAGATATGATAGTATTTGAGTAATGTTAATGATTTTGGAGTGAAGAAAATATTAGATATCTATATGAACCAATTTAATATTTCATGGATATGACTTTCAGATTAGTTTAGGAATTTCAGGGACTTTGGGACGAATGAACTCTTAAGAATGAGGACTTTCGTTGTATTATGCATATAATATTTCATTATTAGGCAATCAGGCGATTGGATGATTAAGTAGGAATTCGGCGAAACTAATTTTAGGACTGATCAGTCGAGCGATTAATAATCGGGCGAATCAATATTAAATGGAACTCGGCGATTCTTGAATAGAATAATACTAGTTTCGATCGAAATCTATGATATACTCAACAACGAATCGGACGATTTCATGATGAGGGAACATTCGATCGAAACTAGACATCTTAGGTAATTTCGTCGAGTTGTATATGATAGATAACTACTAATCGGACGAATGCATGGAGGATTGAGAAATCGGTCGAATGAATGTTGACCTAATTTATATATGAAATCGAGTGACATAGGGTTTATTAAATTGGTATAGTTAGATAATTTAGTTCGACCTAGTCATTTAATAGAGACATGATATTTGTGTTATGACGTTTTATTTAAAGGTCGAACAGTGGGAAGTTTCCAAGGCAGTAAATGTACTTAAGCTTGGACGACAGGTAAGTGGAATCTCACTTACAACACATAAACTACATGTTTATATTTGATTTATGTGGTTATCTGTGTCGTATGATTTTATGTGAGTGAATTATGTTGAATTACGTGATTATATAGCAACCTGTGTTGGTTGTTTTACGTGAGCTGATTTACGTGACGTAAATTATGTGGCATTACGTGATTATGTGGCAACCTGTGTTGGTTGTTTTACGTGAGTTGCTTACTGGTGATAATAAGATCGCATGGTAAGCTATTATTTATGATTTTTCGATGACGTGGGAAACCAGTTGGTACACCATATCATAATATATTATGTGCACGTTTGGATTTAATGCTATTTTGGGAAGGTGAATGTGCATTGCATTTATCGCTTGTAGGCGAGCATGGTATGTATGCATGGCATCATCATTCATATGGCATGAGCATGTGCATACACAAATATGTGAGGATTTGCATTTCTGAGTATGCACGGTATACAATCATATGAGAACTAGTATAGCTACTTCTACAAAGGCACCACGACGGGATGTAAGCCGTCTAATTATTATGTGAGGCAGGAGGAGCGACCTGGGTAGGGGCGACCTAGGGAAACTTAGCATAGGCCGCCCAGTGTGGAGCAACTGTCCGACAGGAGGAGCGACCTGGGTAGTGGCGACCTAGGGAAATCTAGCGTAGGCCGCTCAGAGTGTAGCAACTGTCATTGTCGTTGGCGGGAAGAAGCGACCTGGACGAGACACATGGGTAAAACCAGAGTGCCAGGGAAGGCGACCGCTTGATAGAGGGGCGACCTGGTGAATGGTAAAACTGGAGATAAACCCTAATTTTATCCTAGCCAGAGTGGGCCACTATCATATTTTGCCGTAGAGGATTTGAGCTCATGATATGGTGGTGCGCGTAGTAAGTTAGCTATGGGCCCTGATAGAAATGAAAGAAATGAGAAAGAAATAAGAATGATATGTGTATGAGAGTATTAGAAAGCACTGGCGCGGATACCTTTGCTAATTGGCACGTGCATACATGCATATTTCCACTTACTGAGCTTTATAGCTCATTCCACGTTTTATGTGTTGTAGGTACGAACGAGTCGGACGTTGAGACACGTCACGACTAAGGCAGGCTGATGGCGGTGACTCCACGTGCTTTTGAGGGCTGGGCGTACATGGATGCGACCTGAGGGGTGTTATCAGTGTGTTTTAAATATTTTAACATATTGGGCTATGGTCTTGTAGATTATAATGTTTGCATAACGGGACGTGTGCGAAATAAATGTGTGCGAGTGTATAATATTAAATTATTAAATAAGAGTGTTTTTTTTTTTAAATTGGGTCTTCCGTAGCTTACGTTGCGAAAAATCCGCCAACTAATATAGGAAAAGTGGGTCGTGACATCGAGCTCCGAAGAAGAGAACTTAGCCCTCATGGCTCGTCTCAACAACGAAATGGACGCCGAAACATCCACTCGTACGGACGACGACAACGCATCCACGTCTTCAAATGAGGTAGTCTCTCACTCCACATTATTGACCATGTTTGATTCGTATCAATTAGCATACACTAACATGAAACGTGAGCAGAAAAGTGTTAAGGAACTAGGATATTAAACTCGAAAAAGCTTAGGAAAGGATAGGTAGTCTCGAATCAGAACTTAGAAGCTCTCGTGAAAAAATAGAAGAACTTATTAAGAGCTTACATTCTAGAGAGACTAGTCAACTCCTTTAGGACACATAGTGAAAAGATTAAAGAGTTAGAAGACAGACTAGCAAATAACTACAATTGTCTGGTTAGGAATCTCAATGAGAAAGCTACCTTAAATTGTAGAATAACCGAAGCTACTTCTAAGGTCACTAACTTAGAAACTCAATTAGAAATATCTAACGCTAAGGTTAGTGAGCTTAGTAAGGATCTAGACGCCTGTCAAGCCGCCAAAGCAACGGTAGAAAATAATTATGCCCTCCTAAGCGAGGAACGCAACAAGTTACATGCAAAAATTAATCTACCTCTTGACTCTCAAGAATACCACGAGGAAGTCGAAAAGGTCAATTATCAAATTCTCTCTACAAACCCCCTATCATAAAACAGATGGAGGAGTCACAGGCGAAACTAGACAAAGAAAGAGAGAATTTCGAAGCTGAAAAGAAAAAAATTCTTTAAAGAGATGGAAAATCTCAAGCTTCACTGTCCTCCCAAACTACCTCTCATGCTATTATAAAAAGCGTGAAAATCGAAGAATCGCCTTCAAAGATCAAAAATACGTTAATGATTCTATTAAAGGTGCTAAGACTAATTCTACTTCACCTACGTCCACAGGGAGCGTAGAGCCAGCACCAACTATGAAGGCGAGAGTGTCTAGTCCTCAGATAAAGAAGGAGCTAGTAGATTTAAATGTTTCTGAACATGTTATTCATTCTGTCAAAATAAAAGACACTCGTAGTAATAAAAGAGCCATTTCTACGTTCAAAATAATTGCTTCTACGTGCTCACTTCAGCCCATCACCTATAGAAGTGAAAATCCCGAAATAGGCTCTACGTCGAAAATTAGTACTAATCATTCTGAAACAAATGCCAAAAGGAAAAATCGTAGGAAACAAGATCCAGACATAAAGAAAGCTTATGGCGCCGTACATGACTGTACTCACCTAAGGTATCCGTAGAAATTAAATCCCCCAAGCACCTTAGGAGACTATCACAAGAAAAGATCTTTTCCTAAGTCAAACCTTCCAAGGCATTGTACGAGCTGAAATTAACGTTCCCTGTAAGGTTCAACCCAAATGGGTTCCTAAATCTCCGCCTAGGACGACAAAAGCCAAAAGGGCCAAGTCTCCTACAGAGGCAAAACCCAAACTCACTTCTCCAAAAGTGCAATGGGTTATTAAGACTCTTCCACAAATAGATTTCGGAGTCATATCTGAACCCAAAATTAAATCTGCTAATCTGAGATGACCCATGCTTAAGTGGGTACCTAAAGCTCTCTAAATTGTTTTTGCAGATCCATCATGTGTGGTACCTCGACTCTGGTTGCTCCACACACATGACTGGTAAACAAGAGTGCTGAGCAACTACAAAGACCGACCAAATGCAAGGTTCGATTTGGGAACAACGATTCAGCCCCGATTCTAGGACTTGGGGATATCATTTTGAAGAATCTGACCATCAAAGATGTCTCATACGTCGAAGGCCTCCGCCATAACTTGTTCACCATAGGCCAATTCTGTGACAAAGGCTTCCAGGTGGTCTTTCCATGCTGACCGGTGCAGAATTTTGGATAGTCAGGACACAGAACTCCTTCAAGGACTTCGGAGATCAATCTTTACACGATCAACCTGACGTCCGTGCGGCCCTCGACAGTGTATGCCTCATTTCTCAGATTGACTTACAGAGGAACAGCCTATGGCATCAACGACTGTCTCATCTAAACATGAAAGCTCTCCAACGTCTTTCTACGAAAAAGTTGGTTCACGGTCTTCCAACTATATAACTACAAAGGGAGCATCATTGTTCGGCATGTCACCTAGGAAAAATAAAGCGAGCATCTCATCACGTCAAGCAAATTGCGTCTACTTCTCGACCATTGGAACTAATTCACATGGATCTCTGTGGTCCGATGCAGACTCAGAGTATCAATGGAAGAAAGTATGTCCTAGTGATTGTAGATGACTATTCTCGCTACACGTGGAAAAGTTCCTCCGAAAGAAGATGAGACCAGTGGCTTGATAATCAATTTTGTGAACACAACTCAAAATCTGCTGCAACAGACTATTCAAGTTGTTCGAACAGGACAATGGCACTGAGTTAAAAAACAACCACCTCAGTGAGTTTTATCAAAAACTTGGAATAAGTCAACAATTTTCAGCCGCCAAAACACCTTAGCGAAATGGGGAAAGAAAAAAATCGAACACTAGTGGAAGCCGCTCGTACAATGCTGATCCAGTCAGGACTTCCACACTTTCTATGAGCTGAAGCAGTCAATACCGCTTGTTTTACTCAAAACAGGACGGTGTTCACAAACGGTTCAACAAGACTCCGTACGAGATTGTGAATAATAGAGTGCCCAATATCTCTATCTTTAAAGTCTTCGGGTGCTAGTGCTTTGTGGCGAACGACCGAGAACAACGTGCAAAGTTCGACTCTAAAGCATTCGAAGCTACATTTGTCGGGTATTATTCAACTTCAAAAGCGTACCGAGTATACTTAAGTCCAACGAACTATTAGGGAAAGCTATAATGTCACTTTTCACGAAGTGGCAGAAAGGCTTCTGGTCAACTCAGTCCAGGACCGTGCCTAACCCGATGGTTCCTGCTCAAGTCAGTTCAGGACCCATGCTCAATCCGATGGCTTCTGAAGACAACATTTCAGAACCGTAATCACTGGTGTGTTGGCACAAAACCAACAGAAGATGGCAACAACATCAAAGTCAATGTCAGACGAAGCAACGAGACTTGCAATAGACGATTTGGATTCTCTCTTCGAACCAGTATATCGGTCATGCACCACTGCACCTACAGTGGATTCTCCACCGTTCGAGACCGATGTACCAAGTTCATCTCACACCTCTACCCCACCTGATTCAGATTGCCACAGAATACCGAAGAACCTACACTGGTCCTCGAGGAAGTATTATCAGAGACGATCGATCAAGTGCAGAATTGGACTTCCTCAGACAAATGATCAATCAGAGACTATAGGCAATCTAGATCCACAGATGGCTGACGCATCTGCTACAGCCTTGCCTCATGAGCGCAAGTGGACTAGAGGTCACCCGGTTGATCAGATAATTGGCGATCCTTCGAATGGTGTGAGGACACATCGTCAACACAGTCTTTTCAGTTGCTTCCTGAGCCAAAAGAGCCTACCAAAGTAGCAGACGCACTTCGAGACCCGGATTGGACAATTGCAATGCAAGAGGAAATCAATCAATTCGAACGTCTTCAAGTGTTGACCTTGGTACCCCGTCCACATGGGAAAACAATGGTCGGAACTAAATGGGTTTTTCAAGAATAAGAAAAATAAAGATGGTGAAGTGATCCGGAACAAAGCAAGGCTAGTAGCTAAGGATACAATCAACAGGAAGACATCGACTACGACGAGACTTATGCTCATGTTGCCCGTATCGAAGCTATCTGCCTCCTGCTGGCTTATGCGGCTCACAAAGACTTCAAAGTCTATCGGATGGATGTTAAAACCGCTTTTCTCAACGGCGTGTTTAAAAGAAGAAGTCTACGTCGCTCAGCCGGAAGGTTTCGTTGATCAAGAACATCTCGATCACGTCTATCGTTTGGACAAAGCTCTCTATGGACTAAAACAAGCCCCACGTGCTTGATACGATGTCCTGAGTGATTTCCTCGTGAAGTCTGGATTCATACGAGGAACGATAGACACAACCATCTTCATTAATGGCATGAAAAAGATCTGATGGTTGTCCAAGTATACGTCGACGACATCATCTTCGGATCAACAAATCCTCGGCTCTAAAGAAGTTTGGAGATCTCATGAAGAGCAAATTCGAAATGAGTCACATGGGAGAGATGCAACTTAGGCCTTCAGGTCAGGTAGCTCAATGATGGAATTTTCATCAGTCAAACAAAATACATTAAGGATATTCTGAAGAAGTTTCATCAAGACCAGAGCAAGCCTCTCAGCACTCCTATGTCACCAAGCTGCAAGTTGGATGCGATCCCTCTGGTAAATCGTCGACATCACACTGTATCGCAGTATCATTGGATTCTCTTCTCTACCTCACTTCGAGCCGGCCGGATATCATGTTTGCCACCTGCTTGTGTGCCCGTTTTCAAGCCGAACCCAAAGAATCCCATATGCTCGCGGTCAAAAGAATTCTTCGTACCTAAGGGGCACCTCTACCTTGGCCTATGGTATCAAAGGGTACGAATTTCAACTTATCGGCTACACTGACGCGACTATGCAGTTTGCCGAATGGACAGGAAAAGCACATCCGGTGGCGCTCAATTTCTAGGCGAAAGTTGGTATGCTGGTCACAAAAAGCAGAACTGTGTGTCCACTTCGACGGCAGAAGCAGAATACGTAGCTGCCGCCAGCTGTTGCTCACAGATGCTGTGGATGCGGACACAGCTTCGCGACTATGGGTATAATTAACTAAATAACCATATATAGTGATAGTCAGAGTGCAATTGCCATTACAGCAATCCTGTTCATCATTCACGCACAAAACACATAGATATTAGATATCATTTTATCAAAGATCACGTAGAAAAAGGCATGATAGAGATGTACTTTGTGAACACGGAGTTTCAACTAGCCGACATTTTCACCAAGGCCTTGGATGAGAAACGATTCCAATTCCTTGTCGGAAAATAGGCATGTTGAATCTTCCGTAATATGTGCATTACTTGATCTTCTGTGCTATCACATATTCTATTCTATGTGTTTTTCTATGCTTATTTGTCCTTATCTTGCGTGATATTAAAAATAATATATAGTAATAAATAATAATAACAATAATAAATATATATACATATATATATATATATAATATATATAAATATAATGGAGTATGACGAAATCCTTTAGGATGCTTTGATCTAAAGTCACCAAGAATTTTACCCCGACATGCGATCGATTTAATTACTTAAATTTTGTCAGTCTAAATCGCATTCTTGTGTCTTAAATTTTGTCAGTCTAAATCGCATTCTTGTTCCACTAGACACAAAGTCACTGTACATGCGTGAGGATTCAAGCCTTGTTCCTTTTTTTCCTTTATTTGGATCTATTTCTCGAGTGAGTCACACATCAATTACTTGTCTTACCTAGTGATTCTTGGTGTCATACTCACCTTGCGTTAGATCATTAGGAAAATGATAAGGGAGTTTAGGATATTCCTCATTTGCCTTATATAAATTTCCCCACGTTTGCCCTTATTCATCCACTGAGCCGTCTCCGACGTCCTTTTCTTCATTTTGAAACCCATTCCCAGCCTTCAACCGAACTCTATACTCTTCGAATGGTTGTTCAAACGAGAAAAGAAGGGGGAGATAACAAAAGAAAAGTAGGATGATGACAAAAGAAGGCATTGCTCAACGCGCAAAGACCAAAGGAACCGGCCTTCCGACTACCTTGTAGAAAGTGGTGTGATTCCTGCTGCGAACTTCTCCAACGATAATCTCGTACGCTGTCAGAACGGCTGGAAGAGGAGCACCACGAAGTGAACTTCTCCAACGGTAATCCGGTCTTATATCGGGAACGAGAAGAGGAGCGCAGCCTCGGGTACGAATTTTATAACCGTGAACTTTTCCAAATAGATAATCTCCAAAACCTATCTAGGGACTAAGAGAAGAGGAGCACGTATCGGCGCGAGAATCAACAAGAAGAACTTCGCCTACGATAATCTCCTATATCCTCATGGAGAAGCGGAGCTTCAGCTTGAGCATAGCTTATTAAGGGATAGTAAATGAGGGAGAAAAGAAGAAAGATGCCGAAAAGAAAGGAGACAGACATAGAAAAATGACGAAGAGATAAGCTCACTTTCCTCTAAATTCCTTCCCTTCTAAGTCCTATACAAACGAAAACCTTTACACCCCTTTTGATTCCAATCGACGGTCTCTCGCTTCGGTGAAATGATTAAACATGCCTCGATCACAGGTAAACTGACTTAAAATTGCTTGTGTTGACTTGAGTGGTAAAAATAAAAAAATCCCAAGATAGAAATTATTGAGAGCAAGAGCGAACCTAGTAAGAGTTGTCGAAATGGAGCAGTCTATGAACTTAGGACTTTAGTTTGACGACAAGACTTGACGGCGTTTTCGTCTTTCACATGTCTCTTAAAATTTAAGATTGACGATTGATCAAACCAAAATAATCTGACCCATACTACAAAAAAAAAATGTCTCGCACATTTTGACATGAATGTTATGTTTCATATGCGTTGAATTGATAAATGCGAATTTTTTGTGTACGCACATTCTAAATGCAATTTTAGATTGCATTGGTACTGAACTGTTTAAATGGGATAAGTTTTTCTATGCTCTAACCCTCGCACAATATTTTGAAGTACATGTTTTCGGGGACCATGTACACGTACTTACTTGGTAAATTTGTGTGTTTTATGCTCGTGACTTGAATTGATTTATATGCTTGCATAATAGTTAATTCTTGTGCATCATTTGAGGGGGAGCAAGTATAAAATTCGTGGTTTAGCTCCAAATATTTTTGACATTTATCTCTGAGTATTTCAGATCTTTCAAACTCAAGGAGTGAGACGTTGACACTACAAAGAGAGGAGCTAGACACAAGACCAGATATTTCAAAGATAACATTGCAAAATTAATATTGATTAACTCCATTATTACTAACGTTTATCTCTAAGTGGGGTACAGATTTTTTTTAAACTACTACCAGGGGAGCTAGACGTTACTACTCGGAAAATACAGGGAGTTAATTGCATATATTTTAGGCTAATTATTTTTTTAGTCCCGTAACTATGGGGTGTGGCATTATAGGACCGCCAACTTTGGCTGGGCATTATAGGGACTGTAAGTTTCAAAATCGGGCATTTGTAGCATTATACATAATTTAAGCCAAATACCTCACGTTTGTGGCACGTCACCAATTTTATTACTGGAAAGCTTATGTGGCCCACATCAGAAATTAAACGTGACTACAAAAACCCACTTGGAGCCATGTCATAAAGCAACTAAAAGAAAAACAAAAAAATCTCCTTTTCCCTCCCACCTCAACAAAACAATCGATTTCACAAATCTACTGCAATTGAAAAAGACAACCTACAGTTCCTCCCTAATCGCATCCTTAACCCTTATCTACACTCCATCTAGTGCTTATAAATACAAAATTTTTAACCTGCGCGACTTCAGCGACCGAAACCCTATTTAGAGGGACATCTGCATTTGGTGAAATGGCGAAACAATGGTCGCTCTGCAAAAAACGACCCGAAAAATACCTCACATGCCTCCACCCATGTGCCGTAAGTGTTTTTGGCAGATTTATTTTTCATTTTGAAGCAACAGTTGTCGTATGGATGGTTTATAGGCTATTTTTTTGGTCTCAACGCTTTTATTGACAGATCCTGAGAGCTTTAGCACGACATTAGCTTTGTACTATGGTGGAAAATTCCAGCATGTTCCCGAGACTAATTACTTGGGCGGAAAGGTGAGCAAATGGGATTATGTGGATAGGCGTTTGTTAAATCTTCAAAATGTGGAAAAGTTGGCCAATTTTGATGGAATCCTGGGGCAGAAAAGGTACTACAACAGAGGGATGGGATTTCAGTTAGTTGTAGAAGACAGTCCAATGACCGAATTGATTAAACAGACATTACCTTCGAGAGAATTTCAGTTGTATGTTGATATGGTAGGGCATAATGACAGTATTAGCGTTGCTGAAATGGTTGGGGAAGAACAATCCATTGATGAATTGGTGGGGCAAAAGGGTGTTGATGGTGTAACTGTGGAAGAAGATGATGAAATATTCAGTGATGAGATTGCAGTCGAAGAAGATGAAACGGATAGTGATGGGACTGCTATTGAAGATGGTGAGGAAAGAGTTGCTGAGATGGCTGGGAACGAGATGAATGAGGAAGAAATTCAGCTGAATCTGAGGATGATGTGGTGGGAAGTGATGTGAATTACATGATCACAAGGTGTCTTATGATGGTGAGGAAGAGGCAATGGTTCCGTGTTCAATCCGTGTACCCTACGATCCCACAATTCGAGCTGGGGATGATATTTAGCACCAGGCTGAGTTCAGAAAGCCATTTATTCTCACGCAATAAAAAATAAGAGAAATGTTTGGATCCCAAAGAATGACACATGGAGAGTTTATGGCAAGTGCAAGGTTGAAGGATGTAATGGAGGGTGCATGCACATAAGAAGGGTCAAGAGTGTACATGGCAGATTGTAAATTACTATCCTGTGCATGATTGTCAACTCATATGAAGTCAAGAATCTGAAATCTGCGTGGCTTGCGGAGAGATACCTTGCATCCTTTAAATCAGATCCTAATAGGAGTGTCAAAGGGTTTAGAACAGATGTTAGTACTGCTTGAGAGTGAAGATTTCTAAAGAACAAGCTACTAGAGCTAAGAGAAGGGCGCTGAAAATTCTAGAAGAGAACCTGTAGATCAATATGCCAAATTATGGGATTATGCGGAGGAATTAAGACGCACTAATGTTGGATCTACGGTGTATTGGGGACAAAGGAGATTGGAGGGGAAAACAGATTTGATAGGTTTTATGTTTGTTTTAAGGCATTAAAAGATGGCTTTCTAGCTGGATGTAGGAAATGTGTTGGGTTAGATGGATGTCATTTGAAGGGACAAAATAGTGGTATTGCTTGTTGCAGTGGGAGTTGATCCTAACAACAACCTGTACCCTATTGCTTATTCAGTTGTGGAGAATGAGAGTTTGCAAACATGGCAATGGTTTCTATTGATTCTGAAGGATGACTTGAGCATTGAGGATCCAAAGCTTATATACTATTATCAGTGATAAGCAGAAAGGACTCATACAAGCTGTTCAAAGTGTCCTACCACTTGCAGAACACAGATTTTGTGTTAGGCACTTGTATAACAACTTTAAGAATGCGGGCTTTAGGGGATTGGAGTACAAGTTTAAGATGTGGAATGTTGCTAAAGCTTCTACTGTTGGTGAATGGAAAACAAAAATGAGAGAGTTGGCTGGTTTAAGTCAAGAAGCTGCAGATTGGTTTAATGACAAGCCCCCCGAGCAATGGTGTAGAAGCCACTTTAAATCGAGACAAAATGTGACATGCTATTGAACAATGGTTGTGAGACATTCAACAGCATGATTTTAGAGGCAAGAGAAAAGCCTATTCTCTTACTATGCTGGAGTGGATTAGAGAGTTTCTGGTGAGGAGGTTGCAGGAGAATAGAGGACCGTGCAAACAGAAAATGGGATGATAATGGGATATGCCCGAGGATCAAAAAAATTCTGAAGAAACATGCTGATAAGTTGCCAGATTGCATCCTTTGAAATCAAATGACTTGCACTATCAAGTCAATGAGATTAATGGTGGCCAATATGTGGTTGATTTGTCAAGACATGTATGCACTTGTAGGAAGTGGGATTTGACTGGCATACCCTGCAAGCATGCATTGTGTGCAATATATGATCAACATAAAGATCCCGAGCTGTATGTTGATAAGTGCTATTCTGTACGAACTTACAAGAAGGTTTATGCACCCGCAATTATGGGGATCAGTGGCAATCTGTTATGGGAAGAAACTCATTTTCTACCTCCATTGCCACCTAACTTTGGAAGAAGACCAGGTAGACCAACTAAAGCTAGAAGAAGGGAAAGTGATGAGGCTGTGATGAAAGGGAGGAAAGGCAAAACTGTAATGGCACTGAGATCCAAGAGGAGGCAGGAGACTGTGAAGTGCAGCAAATGTGGCCAAACTGGTCATAACTTGAGAACTTGTAAAGGTAATACAAAAATTCTGCACTTATTTATTGCTTTTTGTTACTTCACTTTGCTGACTTCTTTTTCAATCTATCTTTCAGCGGGAGCTAATCAAGAAAATACAATAGCACCCATCTTCTGTTGATGAAGCTGATTTCAGTGGGACAACATCAATGTTGTCCAATGACAGCGACCTTGCAGCTGCACAACAGGGTATGGATCTGAGAAATAGGACCCTTTCACCTCCCACGCAGGTATGTTTTACTTGTCTGATTTCTATTAATGCGAACTGTTGCTGAAAAATACTCATTTGATTGTAGGTAAAGAGAAGGAAAAAGGCAAGGGAGCTTTCATTCCACCAAAAGCTGCACAAACCAAAAATGATTCATCAGCTCAGGTTAGCTACCTTGCACCTCAAGAGTACAAAAGCACCAAAGATGTGGGATCAACTGCTGCAGTCAAATTCTACTTCCTCTGGTGCTGAACATGCAACTCAATGCTCACAAACACTTGTAGGGGGTCATCTGTTTCTACCCGATCATCCTTGATTCGACACGTTAAAAGCTTACTTGCATCCAATCCGGGGCCCTCCAAAAAGTCATAAAATGTTCCTGTTTTGAGTGTTTTGCGGTTTTTGTAATGGTTTTTTGTTAGTGATATTATGGTCTAGTATTCCATATCATCCTTTTGACAGTATGTTGCTAGCATACTTTGTATTGAACTTGGCTGCACATGTTTTGACATTTTACTGGATCGCCCTTTTGACTGGTTGATATTATAACATTGTTGATGTTTGTTAATAATGTCATTTGAACAGACAACTGAAACATTCATTCAATAAACTATTAGCAAAGAAATAATTCATTCCAAATCAAGGTGCATCTTAATACATTATTTGATGATGCATAACATATTTTGTAGCAAACACGTGAGATATTGCCCAATACACGAAAAAAAAAAGCAGACAAATCCAAGTGCAATAATGCGATATATGTTTGCCATCCTTTGTTTTCTTGTAACTTCTTTATTCATCTTTTTCATCTTCTTCTGCAAAGTTTCAAGCTCTTGCTGCAGCTTCTCCTCATTTTCCATCGATGAAATCTCCCCAATAATCGACCACAATATTCTTCGATCGGAACATAGGGGCGGATCTTCCCATTCAAAAAAATCACATCCATTTTTCTGAAACAATAAGCAAAAATTTTACTGGAAACAGCAAAGCAAAATCACACCTTCATAAAAATTACAGATCTCGGCACGTGAACTACGAAAAAAAATGAATTAAAAAACACTGACCTTGTAATCTCGACAAGAGTGGAATCGACGACCAGGGTTTTTCTCGGTCCAAGAGGTTCTCAAACAAGCTGGTCGGCTATAGTGGCAGTATAGGCAGCTTTGGCTTGAACTCATTCTTCTTCTCCCTTGTAAACCCTAAATATTGTACGATGCTTTCAATGTTCAGGCAAAATCGAACTTGGGAACAGCTGTGGTCAGTGAGGTTCACAATTGAAAAATGGTTGCTTGGATCCAAACCATGTCTTTGTGGATGAGTGGGTGTAATTTTTCAGAGATGTTCGACGAAATTGAATGAGAACTTCGATCTTCAGTGATAAAGAGGGGAAAATAGATTTTTTTGTTTTTCGTTTGGTTGATTTATGACATGGCTCCAAGTAGGTTATTGTAATGACGTTTAATTTCTGATGTGGGCACGCAAGCTTTCCAGTAATAAAATTGGTGACATGCACACACGTGAGATAATTTGGCTTAAAATTATGTATAATGGCTACAAATTGCCCGATTTTGAAACTTACAGTCCCTATAATGCCCAACCAAGTTAGCGGTCCCTATAATGCCACACCCCTAAGTTACGGGACTAAAAAATAAGTAAGCCTATATTTTAGTTACTAAGGGGGAGCCTTATAATGGGTTTTATTTTGAAATAGGGGTCAATCTGAAATTCTTTAGAAGAACTTACTATCGAGAAACTGGATATTTGAATTAAATCGCAATCTAAAGTTTCTCGATCGTAAACAGTGTCGGGATCGATTTTGATTAACTGCGATAATTTGCGATCGAAAAATTTTAATTTTTCGTGTGCAAATAGTAATGGGCCTGATCCCTTATATCGCCAAATGTCAAATCACAACTCCGGCAACAATTTAATGCTAGTTAATAAAAGTTTAACTTCTGTCAGTCGAAAAAACTTTTTCTCACGCAAAACCTAATTGACAGAAATTCTCTCACGCAAAAACTTTCTCAGACGATACAAAATTCTTAAAAAAATCTCTAATTTTCACTTCAAATCGTCTGATTAAGGTAGAAATTCGATTCGGTTAACGACTGCGAATGTTATAACTTGATTGCATTTACATTTTGTAGTTTTTTGCATGTTTAGTTAAGATTTTTCGACTGTTCTTCAAAAAGATTTAAATGTATACTGTTTCAGAAAAGGTATGTTTCTTGGATTTTCTGAGTTAAATGCCTGTTGTTTAGATAGATTCGATGTTTTTGATGAAACGGATAGCGTAAGTCGTTGGAAAATTCCATCTGTGATGATAAAATAAGTTTCGATGAAACTGGGTTCTTTGAAGTTTTGAAGCTGTCGAAGAACTTTGTCGATCGCAAATAGACTTAATTGAATTTCAATTCAATAGAGATACTATTTGTGTCGATTTAGTTTTCGATCGCACAATTTGATTTAGTCATCAAGATAGAAATTTTGGACCAAAAAAAAAAATTACTTAGCATCGAAAAATCCACTTATGATTTTCTGCGAGCGAAAAACTATGCACTGAAGATAATTGGATGCAAATTCAAATCGAGCGTTAAACTTACCATCGCAAAATTAAAACTTTCGATTTCATTTTATTTTCGGTCGCAAAATTTTAGCAGCGAGAATTTCATTTTTCAATGCTTATTTTTTTTTCAATAGCAAAATTCGCCGCTTAGATTAAATTGATCGAGAAATTTCTCGACGATTGACTTAGTTTCGTCGTTGACCAATTTCTCGATAAATTAGTACAGCAGCGAAATTTTTCTTTAAAATCAAAAACTATCTCGCTCGACAATTTTTCAAATCGAAAATTTTATTGAATCGAAGAAAATTTACGATAGTAAATTTACCTTTGAAATAATATCTCGATCGTAAATTTACACGGAATTTTTCCGATCGTAAAATGATCGACTACAGTCTAGATTTCAACTTCAAGACTTAGAAAATTTTTCTCTAAGTCTTTTACACTGTAGCGAATATTAGCGAATAAATTTCTCGATCGAAAAATTACACGGAAACGTTTCAATTGAAATTAGTGTATAGGAAATCAACTGAAATTCAATTTTCTCGAGCGAAATGTTCTCGGCATGAACAGTGACTTACTGATTTAACACTTAGCGAAATTTCGAACCATTTTCACGCGACAAATATTTCATTCGAAATTACATTAATGTCATCACGATTTTTGAATTGAACATACACTATGCATTTGATATGATTTCAATTCAAAATTCATCGAAACATGCTATTATTTGCAATATTACTATAGTTTGATGAAACTTATTCATATTTCGACTGAAAAATAAATTGAACTAATGAACTTTTATATATCTTATATTTCAGATGGATTGCTACCCATGATACAACCACATATATGATCACAATATGTACTTGAAGGTTCAGGATACGAACTTTCAGCTAGATCTGGACACATTTCCGTGCCCGGACGAGATCATCGTGTGCATCCTCAGAGGCCACCCCATCTGGCATGCGTTAACGGTCACCGCATCGGTGCCGATGGTCTATCTCCAGCAGTTCTGGGGATATATACAAGGAGTTGTAGCAAATGGGGCATTATTCTTCACAACAAAACTCGGGACGCGGCATATTCTCATGAGCAAGAGCCAGTTCGGGATGATGCTGGACTTGTCTCACAATGACAACTACGACCGGCTCCCGACGGATTCAGAGATGATTCAGGATTTCCTGCACATGGATACCAACCGCCGCTTACAAGATTAGCTCAGGTCCAGAGCAGCGGTATCCCTCACCCTGGAAGACACTATTCGGCATAGTGAACAAGTGTCTATCACCCAAACACGCTGGATTCGACAAGGGCAACGGCAACATACTGCGGATCTTTCACGGCCTTGCCTTCGCCAGAAACTACGACTTTGACACAGCTGATCTGGAACGATCTAGCTGGACAGATTTCGGCTGAAGGAGAACCGAAGGTCAAAGAACGTGCCCTATGCTCATTGGTTCAGCGTAATCATCAGGGAGTTCATGGAGCTACATGCAGAGAACATCCTCAGCTCCTCCTGGTGGAAACTACCAGCCGCCAAGGCTTACGTTTTTCCACAACCCACGGCTCACGGACCTGGACCAACCGTCGATGCCGATTCCACTCAACTTACTCAGGCTCGCCGACCCCGCGGGAGCTGAGTATCAGAGGTTCTGCCGGAACACAATTTAACGCAGATCACCATGTGAGCCCTCCCCAACACCAACCAAGCCCTGACGACGCGATGATTGACGTTGTCGCTCGGGAGCTTCAACAGGAGTCTCCTTTGATCGAAGAGCCGATGCCCGACGTGGAAGATGCTTTGATAGATGTGTGGCTACAGATGGCGCTCAAGGCTCCTGCACTCAAATTACAAGTGGAAGTACCGTACATGTTGGCGCGCTGGAGGACGTCAATCGTGACCTTGCTCCTCACACGGCCACCTCGTCTGACACAGAGTCTAACGAGGAAATAAGTCTGATCAGGAGGACTACCAGAAGACTGAGCATTCAGCTAGAGTCTCTTTTTCCGGCCGTCACCGTCACACCAGATGCTATGCTGACCACATCGACAAGTGTTGTTGGCATTTCTTCGCTCAATCTTGAGCCGCAACCAACTCACGTGGTGTCTGGTTCGGGCGCAACCTGAGCCTGCTTGACATCCATAGAGGCGAATCCTCAGGATTCGACTCGAGGATTGGTGGAAGTCTCATACAGTCACAACCTCAAGTGACTGTGAGCCAACCCCAAGAGTCGGTGTCTACTATAAGGTTGATAACAGGCGACATCAGTCGTCCTGGTCCATCCATGGAGGCGTCCACACCCTTTTGACGAACGAGCAGTTCCCGGCCGCTCTCTCTGCCGCTGTAGTCTACGGAAGACAAGATCACGGAGAGAATACTTCAAGCTATCGAGGCATCCCGAAGAGATACCGGGAAAGCACCTGCCTCTGAAGGCCCTTCGTCACAAACCCACCCCATACCCACAATCACGCCCACCGACCCTTTAGCCACTTCCTCCATCCTCATCAACCCATACGTCATCCCCATCACCGAGCTCCACGACATTCTCCTCGCCCGTTTGATAGGCCTGTCCATCCGATCGCTCAAGAAGAATCCCTCTATCGGCGATGGTGGATCATCCTGAGCCACCGACTGACACCTGCCGAGGCCAAAGCTCTCACTCCCAGTGCAGACATGACGATCTGACGATCAGGACCATCATGAGGGGAAGAAGAGGCCGAGGACATCTACATCCAGCCAAGGACAAGGCTCGGGCGCTATGCGGACAAGCGCTGGAGCTGGTGAAACCCAGACTACCCAAACCACCCATACTACCCAAACCACCCAAACTACCCAAACCACGCACCGCACAGCCACTCTACCACATATCGACCCACCAACCTTCCGCCTCAGGACGCCTCCGACCACACTGCCGATCTACTCACGCCCCTTGCTTCCGGAAGAAGAAGCAAGCGCTGCAATGCTTGTAGCTCTGGCAGATACCCAAGCTACTCCCTCCGTCGCTTAGACCAACCGGGACCCTCTGGACATGGCGTCAATCCACACGAAGTATTAGACAAGTACATCTCCGAAGGCCAGTGGATGACCCATTCCATGCCCGAGGAGCATCAGAGACAACGGCTTCAGGACGTACGCCACTTCTTACAACAAGCATCCGTGGATCTCGTGATCGTTGAAGACTACGAACTTCAAGAAGGTGTAGATTACCAAAATGAAATCCCAAGGCTACCAGAGTTGATCGCACAGCTAGCGACTCCCCTACAAGACAGATGCACAGCCCGGGAAAGCATCTGTCTTACACCATTTCAGTCTCGGGCTGTGCATCTGATTGTAGGGAGGCGCTCGTTGGGCGATCAACACCGGTAGCCTGGGATTCATTTTGATAGTCTACACCTTCTTGAATTTCGTCGTCTTCAATGATCATGAGGTCCACGGATGCTTGTTGTAAGAAGTGGCGTACGTCCTGAAGCCGTTGTCTCTGATGCTCCTCGGGCATGGAATGGGTCATCCACTGTCCTTCGAAGATGTACTTGTCCAGCACTTCGTGTGGATTGACGCCATGTCCAGAGGGTCCCGGTTGGTCTGGAGCGACGGAGGGAGTAGCTTGGGTAGCTTCCAGAGCTACAAGCATTGCAGTGCTTGCTTCTTCTTCCGGAAGCAAGGGGCTTGAGTAGATCGGCGGTGTGGGCGGAGACGTCCTGAGAGTAAAGGTAAGGGGTGGGTCGATATGTGGTAGAGTGGCTGTGCGGTGTGCGGTTTGGGTAGTTTGGGTGGTTTGGGTAGTTATGGGTTGTTTGGGTAGTCTAGGTTTCACCAGCTCCAGCGCTTGTCCGCGTAGCGCCCGAGCCTTGTCCTTGGCCAGATGTAGATGTCCTCGGCCTCTTCTCCCCCTCATGAGGGTCCTGATCATCAGGATCGTCATGTCTGGTCGGGAGAGTGGGAGCTTTGGCCTTGCAGGTGTCAGTCGGTGGCTCAGGATGATCCACCAATCGCGATAGAGGGTCTCTTGAGGCGATCGGATGGACAGGCCTATCAGGCGGCGAGGAGAGTATCGTTGAGCTCGGTGATGGGGATGGTGTATGGGTTGATGAGGATGGAGGAAGTGGCTAAAGGGTCGGTGGGCGTGGGTTGTGAAGGTGTGGGGTGGGTTTGTGACGAAGGGCCTTCAGAGGCAGGTGCTTTCCCGGTATCTCTTCGGGATGCCTCGATTACTTGTAGTACTCTCTCCGTGATCTTGTCTTCCATAGACTATACAGCGGCTGAGATAGCGGTCTGGAACTGCTTGTTCATCACAAATGGTGTGGACGCCTCCAAGGATGGGACCAGGACGACTGATGTCGCCCGTTATCAACCCTAGAGTAGACACCGACTCCTGGGGCTGCCTCACAGTCACTTGAGGTTGTGACTGTATGAGACTTCCACCCAATACTCGAGTCGAATCCTAAGGATTCGCCTCTATGGGTGTAAGGCAGGCTCAGGTTGTGCCTGCGAACCAGATACCACGTGAGTTGGTTGCGGCTCAAGATTGAGCGAAGATGTGCCAGCAACACTTTTCGTCGTGGTCAGCGTAGTATCTCGGGCTGCGGCAGTGACGGCTGGAAAGAGTGACTCCAACTGAATACTGAGTCTTCTGGGAGTCCTCTTGATCAGACTAATTTCCTCGTCAGACTCTGTGTCAGACGGCGGGTGGCGGTGGTGTGAGGAGTAACGTCTCGATCGACGTTCTCCAATGTCTGATCCGTCACCGGTGGAAGTGAAGTTTACCCCATTTCAGTCTCGGGCTGTGCTTCTTGTTGAAGAACCTCCTCAAAAGTTTTTTCGAGCAAGCCAACGTGTACGTCGGGCATGGCTCTTCGATCGAAGGAGACTCCTGTTGAAGCTCCTGAGCGACAACGTCAATCATCGCATCGTCAGGGCTTGGTTGGTTGGGTGTTGGGGAGGGCTCACATGGTGATCTACCGGGGGCCCTCTGATCATATCCCCCGTTAAGTTGTGTTCCGGCAGAATCTCTGATACTCAGCTCCCGCGGGCGGCGAGCCTGAGTAGGTTGACTGGAATCGGCATCGACGGTTGGTCCAGGTCGCGTCAGGTGGGTTGTGAAGAACTTAAGCCTTGGCGGCTGGTAGTTTCCACCAGGAGGTAGCTGGGGGGATGTTCTCTGCATGTAGCTCCATGCACTCCCTGATGATCACGTTGAACGATCGAGCATAGGGCACGTTCTTCGACCTTCGGTTCTCCTTCAGCCGAATCTGTTCAGCTAGATCGTCCAGATCAGCTGTGCAAAGTCGTAGTTTCTGGCGAAGCGAGGCGTGAGGCCGTGAAAGATCCGCAATATGTTGCTGTTGCCCTTGTCGAATCCAGCGTGTTTGGGTGACACACTTGTTCACTATGCCGAACAGTGTCTTCCAGGGGTGAGGGATACCGCTGCTCTGGACCTGAGCTAATCTAGTAAGCGGTGGTTGGTATCCCATATGCAGGATATCCTGAATCATATCCGCGTCCGTCGGGAGCGGGTCGTAGTTGTCGTGTGAGGCAGGTCCAGTATCATGCCGAACTGGCTCTTGCTCATGTGAATGTGCCGCGTCCGATGCGGGTCATGAAGGAGAAGGTCCCATCTGCTACTGCTCCTTGTATGCATCCCCAGAACTGCTGGAGATAGACCATCGGCACCGATCCGGTGACCGTTAATGCATGCCAGATGGGGTGGCCCTGTAGGATTGATACGATGATCTCGTCTGGACACCTAAACGTGCTCAGATCGAGCTGGAATTCGTATCTTGAACCTTTAGATAAAGGTTGTGATCGTAGAAGTGGTTGTATCTGGGTAGCGATCCATCTGAAATATAAGATATATAAAAGTCATTAGTTCAATTTTATTTTTAGTCGAAATATGAATAAATTTCATCAAACTATAATAATATTGCAAATAATAGCATGTTCGATGAATTTTGAATTGAAATCATATCAAATGCATAATCTATGTTCAATTTCAAAAATCGTGATGGCATGAATGTAATTTCGAATGAAATTTTTGTCGAGTGAAAATTGGTTCGAAATTTCGCTAACTGTTAAATCAGTAAGTCACTGTTCATGCCGAGAAAATTTTCGGTCGATAAAACTGAATTGCGATTTGATTTCCTATGCATTGATTTCAATTGAAAGCATTCCGTCTGATTTTTCGATCGAGAAATTTTATTCGCTGATAGGCGCTACAGTTGTAAAAGACTTAGTGAAAATTTCCTAAGTGTTGACGATGAAATTTAGACTGTATTCGATCAATTTTACGGTCGAGAAAAAATTCCGCGTAAATTTACGATCGAGAAACAAATTTCGGATAAAATTTACTGTCGAGAAATTTTCTTCGATTGAATAAAAATTTTCGATTTGAAATTAGTCGAGCCGGTATGTGATTTCGATTGTAAGTAAAATTTTTCACTGCGAATATTTTCTATCGAGAAATTGGTCAACGAAAGACTAAGTCAATCGTCGAGAAATTTTCGATCCATTAAGACCTAAGCGGCGAATTTACGATCGAAAAATTAAGCGTTGAAAAATTAATTTTTCGCTGCTAAATTTTTGCAACCAAATTGTAATCAAATCGAAAATTCTATTTTGCGATAGTAAGTTTTACGCTCGATAAATTTGCATCTAAAATATCTATTCAGTGCATAAGTTTTTTCGCTCGCAGAAAATCATAATTGGATTTTCGACGGTAAATGTAGCGGTTATAATCTTTTTATAGTGATGACTAAGTCAAAAATTTGCGATCGAAAACTAAATCGACACAAATAGTATCTCGATTGAATCGAAATTCAATTAAATCTATCTGCGATCGACAAAGTTCTTCGACAGCTTCAAACTTCAAAATACCCAGTTTCATCGGAACTCATTTTATCACCACAGATGGAAATTTTCCAACGTTTTACGCTTATCTGTTTCATCAAAAACAGCGAATCTATCTAAACCACAGCCATTTAACTCAGAAGCTCAAGAAGAAACATGCCTAGATTTAGAGAAACAGTATACTCTTAAATCGTTTTTGAAGAACAGTCGAAAAATCTTATCCTAAACATGCGAAAAAAACTACAAAATACAGATGCTGAATGAGTTAAATCGCACGGCAATCGTCAAATGAATCTCATTTCTACCTTAAACAGACAATTTGTTGGTTGAAAATCGAAAGATTTTGAGAGTTTGGAACTGTTGTGAGAGTTTGTCGAGAGAGAAAATTTTACGATTAGGTTTGCGTGAGAAAAAGGTTTTCGACTGACAAAAAGTGAACTTTTAATAACTCGCTGTAAATCAATGTTGGGTTGTGATTGGACGTTTTGCGATAAAATGGATCAGGCCCATTACTATTTACGCTCGAGAAACTTTTGATTCGAAAATTGCTTCTCAATTCAAATTTTTCGATCGCAAATTATCGCAATTAATCAAAATCTGTCCCAACACTGTTTACGATCGAGAAACTTTTAGATTGCGAATTAATTCTAATATCCAGTTTCTCGATAGTAAGTTCTTCTAAAGAATTTCAGATTGACCCCTATTTCAAAATAAAACCCATTATAAGGCTCCCCCTTAGTAATTAAAATATATGCAATTAACTCCTTGGATTTTCCGTGTAGTAACGTCTAGCTCCCCTGGTAGTAGTTTAAAAATCTGTACCACTTAGAGATAAACGTTAGTAATAATGGAGTTAATCAACAATTATTTTGGGCAATTTTATCTTTGAAATATCTGGTTTTGTGTTTAGCTCCTCTCTTTGTAGTGTCGACGTCTTTACTCCTTAATTTTGAAACATCTGAAATACTCAGAGAAAACGTCAAAAATATTTGGAGCTAAATCACAATTTTTATACTTGCTCTCCTCAAATGATGCACAAGAATTAACTGATTATGCAAGCATATTAAATCAATTCAAGTCACGAGCATAAAAAACACACAAATTTACCAAGTATGTGTACATGGTCCCCGAAAGCATGTACTTCAAAATATTGTGCGAGGGTTGGCGAAAAAAATTATTGCATTTTAAACAATTCAGTACCAAGGCAATCTAAAATTGCATTTAGAATGTGCGACAAAAAAAAATTCGCATTTATTCAATTCAACGCATATGAAACGTAATATTTCATGTCAAAATGTGCGAAATTTATTATTTAATATATATATAATATATTTTTTTTCCTATTATTATAGTATGGGGTCAGATTATTTTGCTTCGATCAATCGTCAAGCCTAAAATTTTACGAGACATTTGAAAGAGAAAAATGCAGTCAAGTCATGTCGTCAAACTATAGTCCTAGGTTCATAGGCTTCTCCATTTTGACACAACTCTTACTAGGTTCGCTCTTGCTCTCAATAATTTCTAACTTGGGATTTTTATATTATATCACTCAAGTCAACACAAGCAATTTTAACTCAGTTTACTTGTGATCGAGGCATGTTTAATCATTCTCCCAAGCGAGAGACGTGATTGGAATCAAAGGAGTGTAAAGGTTTTAGTTTGGCTCGGACTTAGAAGGAAGGAAATTATAGGAAAGTGAGCTTATCTCTTCGTCATCTTCCATTTCTACGTCCATCTCCTTTCTTTTCGGCATCTTTCTTCTTTTCTCCCTCATTACTATCCTTTAATAAGCTATGCTCAAGCTGAAGCTCCGCTTCTCCATGAGGCTAAGGAGATTATCGTAGGCGAAGTTCTTCTTGTTGATTCTCGGGTCGATACTGTGCTTCTCTTCTCTCAGTCCCTAGATAGGTTTCAGAGATTATCTATTTGGAAAAGTTCACGGTTATGGAATTCGTACCCGAGGCTGCGCTCCTCTTCTAATTTCCCGATATAAGACCGGATTTTGGTGAAGTTCACTTCGTGGGCTCCTCTTCCAGCCGTTCTGACGGGCGTACGAGATTATCGTTGGAGAAGTTCGCAGCAGGAACCACACCACTTTTCGCAAAGTAGTGGATGGCCGGTTCCTTTGGTATTTGCGCGTTGAGCAATGCCTTCTTTTGTCATCATCCTACTTTCTTTTGTTATCTCCCCTCCTTTTCTCGTTTGAAAAACCATTCGAAGAGTATATAATTCGGTTGAAGGCTGGGAATGGGTTTCAAATGAAGAAAAGGGCGTCGGAGAAGGCTCAAAGTGGATGACTAAGGGCAAACGTGGGGGAATTTGTATAAGGCCGGATGAGGAATATCCTAAACTCCCTTATCATTTTCCTAACGATCTAACGCAAGGTGAGTATGACACCGAGAATCACTAGGTAAAACAAGTAAGTGATGTGTGACTCACACGAGAAGTAGATCCAAAGAAAGGAAAAAGGAACAAGGCTTGAATCCTCATGCATGTAGAGTGACTTTGTGCCTAGTGGAACAATCAACTGACTTTTAGACACAAGAATGCGACTTAGACTGACAAAATTTAAGCAATTATATATATATCAAAGTATCCTAAAGGATTTCGTCATACCCCATTATTATATATTATATATCATGTAATGCACATATTACGATTTCGTCGTATCCTAATTTCCGACAAGGAATTGGAATCGTTTCTCATCCAAGGCCTTGGTGAAAATGTCGGCTAGTTGAAACTCCGTGTTCACAAAGTACATCTCTATCGGCCTTTTTCTAGTGATCTTTGATAAAATGATATCTAGTGTCTATGTGTTTTGTGCGTGATGATGAACAGGATTGCAAGTAATAGTAATTGCACTCTGACTATCACTTTATATGGGTATGTTAGTTAGATTGTACCATAGTCACGAAGCTGTGTCCGCATCCACAGCATCTGTGAGCAACAGCTGGCGGCGCTACGTATTCCGCTTCTGCCGTCGAAGTGGACACACAGTTCTGCTTTTGGTTTATGACAGCAGACCAGCTTTTCGCCTAGAAATTGAGCGTCACCGGACGTGCTTTTCCTGTAGTCAGCGTCAATGTAGCCGAAAGTTTGAAATCGTACCCTTTGGATACCATAGTCCTAGGGTAGAGGTGCCTTTAAGGTAGCGAAGAATTCTTTTTGACCGCGAGCATATGGATTCTTTGGGTTCGGCTTGAAAACGGGCACACAAGCAAGTGGCAAACATGATGTCCGGCCGGCTCGAAGTGAGGTAGAGAAGGGATCCAATAATACTGCGATACAGTGTGTGATGTCGACCGATTTACCAGAGGGATCGGCATCCAACTTGCAGCTTGGTGACAAGGAGTAGTGCTAAGAGGCTTGCTCTGGTCTTGATGAAACTTCTTCAGAATATCCTTGATGTATTTTGTTTGACTGATGAAAAATGCCATCATTGAGCTGCCTGACCTAAAGGCCTAAGAAAAATTACATCTCTGCCATGTGACTCATTTCGAATTTGCTCTTCATGAGATCCCCAAACTTCTTGCAGAGCCGAGGATTTGTTGATCCGAAGATGATGTCGTCGACGTTACTTGGACGACCATCAGATCTTTTCATGCCATTTAATGAAGAGGGTTGTGTCTATTGTTCCTCGTATGAATCCAGACTTCACGAGGAAAATCACTCAGGACACGTACCAAGCACGTGGGGTTGTTTTAGTCCATAGAGAGCTTTGTCCAAACGATAGACGTGATCGAGATGTTCTTTATCAATGAAACCTTCCGGCTGAGATTCGTAGACTTCTTCTTTTTAACTCGCCATTGAGAAAAGCGGTTTTAACATCCATCTGATAGACTTTGAAGTCTTTGTGAGCCGCATAAGCCAGTAGGAGGCGGATAGCTTCGACAGGGCAACAAGAGCATAGGTCTCGTCGTAGTCGATGCCTTCCTGTGATTGTATCCCTTAGCTACTAGCCTTGCTTTGTTCCGGATCACTTCACCATCTTCATTTATCTTATTCTTAAAAACCCATTTAGTTTCGACCACTGTTTCCATGTGGAAGGGGTACCAAGGTCCACATTTGAAGACGTTCGAATTGATAATTTCCTCTTGCATTGCAATTGTCCAATCCGGGTCTCGAAGTGCGTCTGCTACTTTGGTAGGTCGTCTTTTGGCTCAGGAAGCAACTGAAAAGACTGTGTTGACGACGCGTCCTCACACCATCCGAAGGATCGCCAATTATTGATCGACCGGGTGACCTCTAGTCCACTTGCGCTCATGAGGCAAGACTGTAGCAGATGCGTCAGCCATCTGTGGATCTAGATGCCTATAGTCTCCGATTGATCATTGTCTGAGAAGTCCAATTCTGCACTTGGATCGATCGTCTCCATTGATACTTCCTCGAGGACCACTGTAGGTTCTTCGGTGTTCTGTGGCAAATCTGAATCGGATGGGGTAGAGGTATGAGATGAACTTGGTAGGTCGGTCTCGAACTGTGGAGAATCCACTGTAGGTGCAGTGGTTGCATGGCCGATATACTGGTTCGAAGAGAGAATCCAAATCGTCTATTGCAAGTCTCGTTGCTTCGTCTTACATTGACTTGATGTTGTTCCCATCTTTGTTGGTTTTGTGCCAAACACACCAGTGATTACGGGTTCTGAAAATGTTGTCTCAGAAGCCAACGGTTGAGCATGGGTCCTGAACTGATTTGAGCAGGAACCATCGGTTAGGCACGGGTCCTGGGCTGAGTTGACCAGAAGCCATTTCTGCCACTTCGTGAAAAGTGACATTATAGCTTTCTCTAATAGTTCGGTTGGACTGATGTATACTCGGTACGCTTTGAGGTTGAAGAATACCAGACAAACGTAGCTTCGAATGCTTTGGGGTCGAACTTTGCACGTTGTTCTCGATCGTTCGCCACAAAGCACTTGCACCCGAAGACTTTAAAGAAAGAGATATTGGGCACTCTATTGTTCACAATCTCGTACGTAGTCTTGTTGAACCGTTTGTGAACCACCGTCCTGTTTTGAGTAAAACAAGCGGTATTGACTGCTTCAGCCCATAGAAAGTGTGGAAGTCCTGACTAGATCAGCATTGTACGAGCGGCTTCCACTAGTGTTCGTTTTTTCCTTTCGACGACCCCATTTTGCTGAGGTGTTCTGGCGGCTGAAAATTGTTGGCTTATTCCAAGTTGTTTGATAAAACTCACTGACGTGGTTGTTTTTGAACTCAGTGCCGTTGTCCGTTCGAACAACTTGAAAGTCTGTTGCAGCAGATTTTGAGTTGTGTTCACAAAATTGATTATCAAGTCACGGTCTCATCTTTCGTTCGGAGGAACTTTGTCCACGTGTAGCAAGAATAGTCATCTACAATCACTAGCACATACTTTCTTCCATTGATACTGAGTCTGCATCGACCACAGAGATCCATGTGTATTAGTCCAATGGCCGAGAAGTAGACGCAATTTGCTTGACGTGATGAGATGCTCGCTTCATTTTCCTTGGTGACATGCCGAACAATGATGTCCCTTTGTAGTGTATAGTTGGAAGACCGTGAACCAACTTTTTCGTAGAAAGACGTTGGAGAGCTTTCATGTTTAGATGAGACAGTCGTTGATGCCATAGGCTGTTCCTCTGTAAGTCAATCTGAGAAATGAGGCATACAGCTGCGAGGGCCGCAGGACGTCAGGTTGATCGTATAAAGATTGGATCTCCGAAGTCCTTGAAGGAGTTCTTTGTCCTGACTATCCAAAATTCTGCACCGGTCAGCATGGAAGACCACCAGGAAGCCTTTGTCACAGGATTGGCTATGCTGAACAAGTTATGGCGGAGGCCTTCGACGTATGAGACATCTTTGATGGTCAGATTCTTCAAACTGATATCCCCAAGTTCTAGAATCGGGGCTGAATCGTTGTTCCCAAATCTGACTTTACCATGTGGTCGGTCTTTGTAGTTGCTCAGCAGCTCTTGTTTACCAGTCATGTGTGTGGAGCAACCAGAGTCGAGGTACCACACGTGATGGATCTCATTTGAAGATGTGGATGCGTTGTCGTCGTCCGTACGAGTGGATGTTTCGGCGTCCATTTCGTTGTCGAGACGAGCCATGAAGGCTAAATTCCCTTCTTCGGAGCTCGACGTGTCCTCGAGCCATTGGTCCTACTCGGCCATGAGAGCTACTCAGCTTCTTTCTGTTTTGTCAATTGAAGCTTCCTGGAGTGGTAGTTTGCATCTCTCTTCTTCAGGAGAGTGCATTCTCTGGCGAAGTGACCTGTTTTGCCACAATTAAAGCATTTGTTAGTCTCATTGGGGTTCTTGACCTCGGAACTCTCCGGAGCACGTTCTTTGTTTTGGAGCTTGTAGTCCGAAGTCTGGTTGGCTGAGGTTGAAGACATCTTCTTGAGTACTTCTGCTCATCATTTGTCCAATGAGAGCTAATGCTTTCCAAGGGCTTTCATGTTCGGCTCGATGTCGCAGTCCGATTCGCCTTCTGACTCTGATGATGAGGGTGGCCTAACGATCTTTTCCTTTCTTGATCTTGTGCTCCTCTTCTCCGAGACTAGGGCAACCGTGTCATCGTTTTGTTTGCCACTCTGCTCTTGATAATCACTCGGATATCATCCTCATGTTGAGCTAGATTATCGAACACGGCATGGACATCCAACTCTTCAGATCTTTATTTTGTGTATTTGTGTGGATATTTTCCTCCATTCCGGGGGAGAGAAGATGGAAATCTAATGTTTGTTCCATGTTGTTTTTGTGATTTCTATCTTCCTCATCTCGTTGAGAAGAGTGAGGTATCGTGGTAGATTTTGTATAGGCTCTCCTCCGGCTTAGCTCTGAAGGAGTCGTATGCAGTGAGAATGTTCGCCTTCTGGCCTTTTATGCCAACTTGCGTTCTTTGAATCAATCCTATGCAGAGCTCATCCAATCCCCTTAGCCGATGTAAGGGCTGTCGATTTTTCTGTATATATCGTTGGGGATGCCATGCATAAGGGTATTCATGGCTACTAGATCAGCCTTGGCTCGAGCTCTTTCCTTAGAGAGCATTCTCTAGGCTCCTTAGTCGCCTAGAAGTGGGAATACTGGAGTAGCGGGTTTCGTCCCCGGGTACATGGACCCAGAACTGTGCAGTCACTCTTTCAAGGGACTGCAGTAGATTTTCGGCTTGATCCTTTAGTGCTATGAAATTCAGGAAGCGGCTTTCCATACTGTGTATTCGCCTCTTTGCAAGATCGGCGGACGGTTGTCGTTTCCGAGCGAATAAGCATCCATGTTTGAATAGTAGTTGAGTTGTTTGAAGGATCTCCGTTGATTGTTTTGAAGGTGAAGATGATGTAAAGTGCTTCACAAGTGATGAGATCGGTTAGTAGCGTTTGATTCGAAGATTAGATCGACAATTAATTTCGATTCAATCTTTACTGTATGATCGAAATTAATTTTGTCGATACAGAATGTATTACTGTTCTCGTGCGAGAAATTGTGTCAGCGAAATATTTTACGAGCGAAATAAATTTCCAAAATCGTTCAGTCGAGATAAATTTCCTGATCGTGTGAATTTATTTCGATCGCAAGAAACAGTACGTTAGTAAGTTTCTCGACAAGTCAAAATAAATCCGTTGACTAGAAAAGTTCTCGCGTGTTAAATGATTTTCGCTGGTCAACCTTTAAAGGTTTGACTGAAAAAGTTTTCCGAGTGAAAGTTATTACGCATGCAAGGTCAAATTGGTCTCACTCGAAAAAGTTTTTCGCTAAATAATGCTCGAGAAATATTTCTAACTAGAATCGTTTCTGCTGATGGACGATTTAGCGCTGACTTCGTTATTCTGACCGAGAAAAAATTCTCGCACCAAGTTTATCGATCGAGAAACTAATCCGATCGCAAAACTTAGCGAGAAAAATTTGAGCAATCGAGAAAAATTCACAGAATACGATACCAACGGATTTGAGCAAAAACAAAGAATCAGATAGTGAAATTTTAGGTAATTGCTCGCAATCATGTACTAATCACGCACGAACAAGCAATTAAGCACGTTATGAAGCAAAATATGTCGAATTGAGCAAAATCAGAACGTGTTCTTCACGTTCTTCGCAAACAGTAACACTTCAGAATCAAATTAATCCACAATCGAAGCTCAAACTGCTACTTATCTCGTCGCAATTATCATATATCACTTAATCAAGCACTGAAACATCAATTTCAAGTCAATTAAGCACAGAATTAAGCTATTGGATCGAAAAACTTTTCGCGCCAAATCTGTTCTTCGATGGAACAGTGTTTCGAAATAAAATTTCGATCCAATTCAAACAATTTTCGTTTCAAAACAGAACGAATCTGCTCTGATACCAATTGTTAGGTCCTCGATTAACAACTCTAAGATCCTAGGCATGAATTCTAAGTAATTCGATGAATATGATTGACATTAATGATCTATCGAAAAACTCTAATGAAGATCGAGAGAGAGATTTCGAGTAGAGTGAGAAAGTTACTGTTGTTTCTCTCTCTAGAAATTGAATTGCAAGCCTTCGGATCAATTATCAAAACTTTCTCTATTCAGCTCAATTCATTTACAAGTATTTATACCAAACAAGCTTGGTATAAATATCAAATAGTCCTTAATAAAAAGACTAATATAAGTGAAGCCCCTAATTACAAGGACGCTAATGAAATCAAGCACAATTACAGATGATATTCTACAAAGGGCTCTACCGGTTCATGATGCGACAAGTCAAGTACTTCGCCGCTCACGACCTTCAAATGGCGCTTGAGAGCAATATGAAGAAGGTCAACATGGCCGAACCACTCCTCAAAGGACCTGAGATCGAGAGGCTTCCAAGCAACCACCTACACATCAGCTCTTGTCATCGGCATCACCTACAACAATCCAATTGCCAAGAATACCAGGATGATACTGAAGACAGAAATTCACAAGTTTGCGATGGAACCCAAGATCGTCAGGAGAAATATCGAACAGAGGTTGGAAGACATAAACAGAGACACGATGCTGAGGATCCACCGGTTTGTGAGGAGAACAGCGCTCCTGAGGAATTGCTGGATGACATCGAGGAGCGCCTGAAGCTTAGGGAGACTGTTAGGGACTACGAGCATGCGCTGGGCTTGTCAGGTCGTACTATGCCCGACAAGGACGAACAGCGCGGAGACGCAATCAAGCACAGAGGGGGAGAATGTAGAATATTATTTGTAATTGTGCTTGATTTCATTAGTTGTCCTTGTAATTAGGTGCTTTACTTGTATTAGTCTTTAGATTAAGTAAGGACTAGTTCGATATTTATACCAAGATTGTTGGTATAAATACTTGTAAACGAATTGAGCTGAATAGAGAAAGTTTAGAGAGTTGATCCGAAGGGCTTGCAATTCGATTTTGTTAGGATATTTATAGATTGTGTCAATAGTTTAAGTCTTGGGATTTATATGTAATTATCCTTTAGCTTGGGCTTTGGACTAGAATGTAATTAGTTAATCTTTAGTGTTTGGGCCTTAATATACCTAGGGTTAATGTGGTATATAAGGTTTTACCAACGCAATTTTCTAAGTAATCAAAGATCAAAGGCTAAACCCATTTTTCACCACAATACACACACTTGAAGGTGAGAACCTCTCCCTTTTCATTCCATCAAAGCCTCTTTGATTCCTTGTTTGGTGCAATCGGGACCAACAAGTGGTATCAGAGCAAACGTGGATCGATCTGCATTGATTTGAATACAGTTTTGTTTGATTCCGAGAAAAGATCAAAGGTGTTTTGGGCAAAAAATCATTTTCGGGCATTTTGAGCCGTTCTGGGGTTTTAATGCTTCGTTTTGTGTTTAAAACCTTCCCCCAGATCGATTCTATGCCTAAAATGTTTTAGAACACTTTTGGATCAGTTTTAATGAGTTTTGAGCAAGATTGAAGCAAAAATTCTTCAGAAAAGGCCATGTCGGCCATTCTCTGTTTTGGTCGATTTGACCTGTTTTTTGTTGTTTTAGCTCACAAATCGGTCGAATATGTGTTTAGGGAAGAATTTCTGAAGTTTTGGTTCAAGTTTGAGTGATTTTCGTTGAGATTTGAGTGAGAACGGACGATTTTCTTGTAAAACTCGCGACAAGCAATGGAACAGTAACTTAGAGTTTCTTGGCCACGAAATTTCTTGCTGTGTCATTCAAGTCCGCGAAATTTTCATAACCGAGAATTTTTATTCTGAGAATCTTATCAAAACCGCGAAAATTCCACTTTCACTTCATTTTTCTCAACTGCCTAGCTTTTCAAAATCCGAGAAATCTATATCCGGGAAATTTGATTCGAGAATCTTATCAAAACCGCGAAAATTCCATTTTCACTTCGTTTTCTCAACTGCCTAGCGTTTCAAATTCCGAGAAACCCTATACCCGCGAAAATTCGATTCCGAGAATCTGTATCTAAAGCGCGAAAATTTCTCATCCACTTCAATTCTTCCTCAACTGCTTATTTCTTCAAATCCGAGAAACATATAACTGAGAAAGTTTGTCAAATCCAAAAATTCCTTAGCTGAGAAAGTTTCTTTCTTCCGAGAAAATTTTTCAAAACCACGTTTTTCAAATCCGAGAAACTTACTCAAATCACACTTCGACCCATTATACTTCTTCCAAACTGAAATTTTTTTTTTCTCAAAACAAAAAACTTTCTCACATGCGAAGTTTTAAAATCGAGAAAAATACTTTTCAACTGAGAATTTTTTCTCGCGAATTTCTCTTTTAAAACTCACGCAAACACCGAAATTTCTCAACAAATAATTTCTAGGGTAATTCTTCATATAATCACGTCCCTTTAAACTGCGAACTTTTCTGACGTGTTAAATTTTTTTCTCGGTTAAATTTTTTCTCGGGTTAAATTTTCTCAAACTTATTCAAAGACTTGATCCTTTACACTTTAGTTATCACCCTAGACCACTTTTCACATAATTTTTTTCTTTTTCTTTCTCCTCAAATCCCGTTTTTAAATTTCCAGAACTTCTCCGAATTTCAAGAATATTTTTCCTTCATACGTTTCGACCATCACACACGATCACTTAGTTCTATGAAATTTTTTTTAAAACGATTTTTCTCAAACTCTACTCGCTAACTCATATTCTCATCTCGTTCGTTACTAACCCTCTTATCTATACAAGATCAAAACCATGGACGATTCGACTGCACCAACCATGTCTATCACAAATGACATCTCAACAGTGGGCTCCGACACCAGGCCTCCGATGCTGAGACAAGGCGACTACAGCATATGGACAAACAGGTTCCTCACGTTCATCAGGAACAAAGGCGCACCACTCTCTCAATACCTACTGGACTCCATCTTCAATGGTCCAGCACATTCTGGACGATCATCCCTGCTCAGCCAAACGCAAACCCTCCCATGGATGAACGCCGCACTCCAAGAGGCCCCATTAATGAGGATGAAGAGGCTCACCTACAGGCCGATGAGACTGCCAAAGGATACCTTTCCAGGCCATGGGCAACGAGGTCTACGCTCACATCGAGTGCTGCACAACTGCTAAGGAAATATGGGATGAACTCGTGGAAATTATGGCAGGCACAACTGAGAGTGCTCAGGGGAGGAAATCAGCATGTCTCTCGCAGTATGAACACTTCCAGGCCTATGAAGGAGATGAGCTGCGTGACACATACCTCCGATACTTGAAGGTCATCAATGAACTCAAGAAAGCCAAGATCTCGAGGGACAAATTCGATATCAACAACCGCTTCCTTGGTAGCCTCAAACCACATTGGGGCAATGCAATCGTGATGATGATTCAGAATAAGGACCTCTCTAACACCTCCATCCATGCTCTCTACGACAGTCTGTCTGCCTATGCTCCTTACGTGCAACCTCAGTCCACCAACACTCGAGTCGACCCACTGGCTCTTCTCTCAAACAAGACTACCGAACTATCTTCCGCCTCTAAGACCAAACAGAAGAAAGGGAAGCTACCAGCTGTTGTATCTGACATCTCTTCAGGATCCGATGCTGATACAGAATCTGATGAAGATGTTCGTGATCTATGCAAGCAACTGGCAATGCTCACAAAGATGGTCTCAAAAGAAGATCTGGAAAAAATCCTCATCCTCCTCCAATCGCCAAAGAACCTTTAGCGGCACCAAAAAGACCACTCCCACGGAGGAAGCTAAGCCGATAAAGAAAGAGGAGGACTCCGCACCTCAAAAGTACTGTGAAGTGCTTTCGGTGTGGAAAGTCAGGCCACTTTGCCAAGGAATGCCACGCCCCACGCGTCAAGGACTCTGGCTACTACGACCGTAAGGCCAGAATGACCCGCAAAATGGAAAGTGGGAAAGTTCTACTCACCGAAGAAGCTGAATGGGTGAACGACACTTCAGAAGACGAGGAGCCTAAGGATGAGATTGCTGCATGGCAAGGCTGGTCGAACATGACGAGGACGAGGAGATGGTTAACACCGGTGAAAACACAGCTAAGACTCCTACCAACCTGAGTCTGAGGTACGAATTTCACAACTCGATGATGTGTTTAATCACCTACACACCATTAAGAAACCCACCGTAGACGCTATGGATTATGATGAACTTAAACTAAAATTTGAAAACAACTATGCCTTACTTAGTTTACAAGTAGAAGAGCTCGCTCGTGCAAAACGAACGTCTTAATGGCCTCTGAAGCGTTAGTCAAACGTCTGCAAAGCAAGAATAAACAAAGTGAGACCAAGGTTAAGGAAACCAAACTGGCCATCAGTTCATGTGAAACATCTCGTCTCCTGACGGCCTCCCAATATGAACTGCTACAAGGAAAGAGTTAGGCTATACCGAAAGGTGAAAGAACTTTGAAGAGCAACTTCACCTTAGAAACAAAAGCGCACGCATCTTATGCCTACTGAACCAACTAGTTGAAACAGAATTCTACAACGCCCGGATGGGAATCGGCCTGGCCAGCAACTGTGATCCAACGCCGCTAATGGTTAAAGATATAACATGTACAGTACAGCATTCCTACAAACGAGGAAGGGGACTCCCTCACAACTCATGCCATTTGTAAGATCCTCCTCCACTGTGCTTTCGGAAGAAAAGAGGGAACAGAACATTCTTTGGGCAGAAATCGCGTACGACTACACAGAATTGAATGCTAGTGATAAGACTAAAAAGCCTTCACTCTCTGAAGATATCAAGTCTCAGTTCCCAACCGAAGAACAGGAAATCGCTTTCCGAGAAGCACTTTCTCGCATCTATATCCCAGAGAAACTTCTGGTCTTAGCAGAACTAGAACGAACCATAGAAGTAGAGCGGAAAGCCTTTGCAAAAGAGCTAGAAGATCTACTTTGCAAAATCTCTACCCTAGAGCAATTTCACAATACGAACAAACCCTCTACGTCAAGTCAAGTACCGATTCTCGAACATGTAAATGTAAGAGGACGGCGAAGATGACTCCGAAGCTGAAGCTTGTTCTAAACACTAACTCTGGTATTATTATGGATACAGGGAATCTGAGTGCGACGTCTCTGGAAGGGAGTTCGTTTGAAATAAAGGAGAACCCGCTCTTCGATGACAAGGAGAAAAGACCATTCTATATTCGTCTTTCCTCTTTATGTACTGAATCCCAATCTCTTAAGGACGTAGACAATGATGGTGCCAAAACATATCTTTCCTTTGCCACACTTATGTCTATGTGTTGCTGCGATGACTTTATTCTTCCACGCTTTCATGAATATGAAGCACACGAACAAGCAACACTCCGACCAAGCAAGCGAACCCCTCCTACGGCGCCTTCGCATTCTCCTAGTTCGTCCAAGCGGAAACGCCTTCCAACGCTAAATACAAGTTCACCTACTGCTCACAAGCAAAAGATGACTAAAACCGAGGAACGACAGCAACAACCTAAATCCACAATTCATGAATAAAGCACCGTACATGCAAGCACAAGTTAGGCAAATATGGGTTAGAAAAAACCATAATCCCACCCCCTCAAACAAATCACAAAGGGAAATCTAACTAGATCTATCACAACCTGATTTAGACCCCACATTTTCCCATTAAGCGCATGAAAATTTTACTTGTATCACAAGAAGGTCCCGTCCGTAAACGGGGACCCAACGTTTGTTGATGATTGCAGGTCTGTCATGTGTGGTATCTAGACTCAGGTTGCTCCACACACATGACGGGGAACAAGGAGCTGTTGAGCAACTTCTTCGAGCGCTATCTCGGAAGGGTCTCCTTCGGAAACAGTCAAATGGCGCCAATTCTCGGAACTGCTGATCTCGTCCATGACAAACTGACGATTAAGGGCTTCTCTTACGTCGAGGGTTTGAGCTACAATCTCTTCAGCATTGGTCGTTTCTGCGACAAAGGATACACGGTTCTCTTCGAATCTGACGTCTGCAGCATTATAGATGCCTCAGAATTAACTCTTCTTTCTGGAACGCGCACGTCTCACCTCTACGTACTCAGTCTTATGACCTCTCGACCAATCTGCCTTCTCTCTCGTGCGGCACCCAAGTTGAACGATCTATGGCACCGACGTCTTCACACCTCAATTTCAAGACTATCAACAAACTGCTTCAGAATAAACTCGTCAACGGTCTACCCAACTGACATATCATAAGGAACACCTCTGCTCAGCCTGTGAATTGGGGAAGATGAAGCGATCGTCTCACATCTCCAAGGAAACACCGTCCTCTAAGCTCATCCTCGAGGCTCTTACACATGGATCTATGTCGCCCAATGCCTACGGCTACACTCGGAGGAAGACGGTATACACTTGTGATTTGTTGACGACTTCTCACGCTACACGTGGACGAAACTCGTTCGTACAAAGGATGAAGTTCCTGATGTAATCATCGAGTTTCTTGTTACGTCCCAAACTCTCCATCAACAGAAGGTTCGGATTATCAGAACTGACAACGGAACTGAGTTTAAGAACAAGAAGCTCAGTGATTTCTATGCCACTCAGGGCATCACCCAGCAGTTCTCAACTGTGAAGACACCGGAACAAAATGGTGTCGTTGAGCGTAAGATAGGACACTAGTTGAAGCAGCTAGGACTCTCCTCATCCATCCGGCCTTCCTCACTCTCTTTGGGGCGAAGCTATTCAAACGGCTTGCTACACGCAGAACCGGGCTTCCATCCACAAGAGATTCAACCGCACCCCATACGAGATGCTGAATAACCGTCGTATCCCAGATATATCTTATCTAAGGGTTTTCGGTTGCCGATGTTTGTGGCCAATGATCGCCAACATCTTGGGAAGCTGATCCAAAAGCACTTGAAGGCATCTTTGTTGGATATTCGCTGAACTCAAAGGCATACAGAGTCTATCTTAGAGGAGAAACGATCAGTAATAGAGAGCACTAATGTCACCTTTGACGAAAGCGAAGGCGACCTCATGGCTTTTGCTCATATCAGTCCAGAACCAGGTCTTCTACAGTCGTTGACAAAAGGTCAACTTTCAACGATGGGAACTTCCTCATCTGAGGGCAGTTCTGGTGAACTGAATCTCGATCTGCTCTTCGAGTACTTCTATCCAGTCCCCAAGACTCCTGTCGCCACCACTCAAACTACCACTGCACCTACCCCACCTACACCACCAGCTATCGGCGATGATGTCGTCCCACCAAACTTGGATGATCTCAATCTCAACGAAGACGACATTTTACCCAACCCTGGGAACATTGCTGATCCTGATACTGAACCTTCTCAATCTACTACGGTTGAGATCTCTTCTTCGGACACCGGACCCCAATCTAATGAGCCTCCAATCGATACAAATGCGGCCAGCTCCTCACAGACCAATCTACCACTTTTGGCTCGCTCTCATCATACAGATCAGATTATTGGGGATCCCACATCCGGTGTTTCGACGCGTTCGGCAACGATGAATGAAAGTCTGTTCGCTTGCTATCTCAGTCAAGCCGAACCATCACGAGTAGCTGAAGCTCTCAACGATCTTGATTGGCTGATTGCAATGCAGGAGGAAATAAATCAGTTTGAACCTTTACAAGTTTGGGAACTCGTAGCACGCCCTCACAACAGATCCATTATCGGAACGAAGTGGATCTTCAAGAACAAAAGGATGAAGACGGTGTTGTCATCCGCAGTAAAGCAAGACTTGTGGCTAAGGGGTACAACCAACAAGAAGGCACGACTACGATGAAACTTTCGCGCCCATTGCCAGGATCGAAGCAATACGAATTTTTTTGCCTTTACTACTCACAAGAACTTTAAAGTCTACCAATGGACGTGAAGACTGCATTTCTGAATGGATTTCTCAAAGAAGAAGTGTACATTGATCAACCTGAAGGGTTCTTGAGCGAAGAGTTTCCTCATCACGTATATCGACTCTACAAGGCTCTCTACGGATTAAAACAAGCTCCCCGAGCTTGGTATGACGTCCTTTCAGACTTCTTTGTTCAGTCTGGATTCAAGAAAGGATCTCTGGATACAACTCTCTTCACCAAGCGGAGTGGCCCCAGACATCATGATTGTGCACATTTATGTTGATGACACCATTATGGATCGACTAAACCACAACTGTGTGAAGAGTTCGCAGAATTGATGAAAGAGAAATTCGAAATGAGTATGATGGGCGAGCTGAATTTCTTTTTTGGTCTTCAAGTAAAGCAACTCCCCCACGGAATCTTCATCAACCAGTCCAATACATCCATGACATTCTGAAGAATATGGATTGAAGGATGCTAAGACTGCTGCTACACCTATGTCACCCTCTGGCCGACCCGACGCGGACCCATCTGGTGCTCCCGTTGACCAAACCGTCTATCGTGGGATAATAGGCTCTCTTCTATACCTCACTGCTAGTCGACCGGATATCGTTTCTCTCGACAGGAATCTGCGCTCGTTTTCAGGCTACACCGAAGGAATCCTATCTCACTGCTGTCAAAAGGATTCTCCGCTATCTCAAAGGAACACCCAATCTGGGTTTGTGGTACCCCACTCGATCGGACTCAAACTGGTTGGATTCTCTGACTCGGATTACGCAGGATGCAAGATGGATCGAAAAAGCACCTCTGGAGCTGCACACTTCTTGGGCGGTAAACTTGTGAGTTGGTCTTCTCGAAAACAAAACTGTGTCTCAACTTCATAGATGGAGGCAGAATATGTCGCCGCCGCTAGTTGTTGCTCACAGCTTTTGTGGATGAGAACCCAACTACGAGATTTTAATTTTCATGTTGATAAGTTCCCATTTATTGTGACTCGAAGAGTGCGATTGCGATGACAAGTAATCCGGGTACATCACTCAAGAACGAAACACATAGATATTCGTCACCACTTCATCAAAGAACATGTTGAACAAGGGACGATTGAATTGCACTACGTCACTACCGAAGATCAACTAGCCGACATTTTCACAAAACCGTTGGATGTCAAACGATTCCAACACCTTGTGACTATGTTGGGCATGTTGAATATTCAGTTGTGGTCAATCGACCTACATAAACTTTGATAAAGTGTACATAGGTCTTTTCACTTCCTCCATTCTCTATGTGTCTTCTGAATTATGTCTCTTAAGGGGAAGTTTTTCTATTAAGGGGGAGTTTCTGTTTTTTTTTTCTCTTTATCAAAATGGGAGTTATAGATTAAGGGGGAGTTTCTGATTTTTTCGTAATTAAAAAAAAAGGGAAAATGGGCTGAAATTTTAAATTTGGTCAAACGGGGTCAAAATTGGACCAACAGGACCCAATTTTGACTAAGCCCGCGAAAATCGGCTCAGGAGCCAGTTTGACCAAGCCCACGAATTTCGGCCCATTAACTCAAAATATCGCATGAACAGTCACGAAACCCCAAAACACTTAACTTTTTCACAATCTTACAAATTCCCGAGAAAAATTCAAAAATTTCGCACCCTACTCTTCGAAAATTTCTCAACCTTTCGCGTCATCGTCTTCTTCAATCTGCCCTGAAAATTCGTTTTGTTGTTTACTCCATTGTTGCAAATCAGCTTTTCTGTATGAATACATCGTAAATAAACCAATTTCCGTTCGTTATATCATGTCTATGCCCGTTTTGTTAATTTTTTTTTAGGTTTAATATTATTTCTCGGCTTAATTAGGACGCATGTTAGGTTTTAGGTGTTTAAAACCCACGAATATGTATTGCCCGTCCAATTTCGAGTCGATTGAGTCCGGTTTATTGCATTTTGGTTAAGATTTGAGTGGTCTAAGGCAAAAATCATAGCGTCGCTCTGAACGTTGTCGCACAGTGTTCTTCACCGATAACTTTTCAGGAAAAATACTTTAACGATAGATTTTTCGCTGCTACAGTGAGTAAGGTTGTGCGAAAATTTTATCAGAGAATTTTTTGCTTTAAAATTTTTCGCTGCTACAGTGTGTGAAGTCCTGCGAAAATTTTCATCCGAGAATTTTCTTACGATTAAAACTTTTGCTGCTACAGTGAGTCAAGCCCCGCGAAACTTTCATACACCTCACGTCATATACATTTTTTCGCATCTTCACTATTTCGCAAATACAGTAACCAAATTTTCTCAATCCGCAAACTTAAATTTTTCTCGGACCCATGCTAATCAATTCTTTCGCAGCTACAGTGGTTCAATAATTTCTCAACCCTTAGATGCATCACCTTTCGCGGATCACTAAACTTTCTCAATCTGCAAAAATTTTATCCGAGAAATTCTTTTCACTTGTCAAAACTAAGAAATTTCAACCCGAGAAATTTTATCACTTGAGCAGATGTTTCTTCAAAACTTATCACTCCGCGAAACTTTCATTTCACTTGAGAAAAATTCAAAATTGCGAAAGTTTGCTAACTTAAAAATTTTCTCTACTTGCGAAATTCTAAAACTTTTGAGAAAATATATTAACCGAGAAAATTTTTGGATAACTTATAAATTTGATAACTTGAATGCGAAAATTTCCCACTATATGCGAAACTTTACTCTGAATGCGAAATTTCTTTAACGTGCGAAAATTTTCCTTATATGCGAAAATTCATGGATAAATTGAATGCGAAATTTCTTTAACGTGCGAAATTTTTCTTACATGCGAAAATCTTTGAGTAACTTGAATGCGAAAATTTCCCACTACATGCGAAAATCTTACACTAAATACGAAAACGTCCCCTGACTTGTCTTTGTGTGATAATCAGCAAATTTTCTCATTACATGCAAAAATTTGGACAACTTGCTAGATGCCTTAACTTGCGAAAGTCTACACTAAATGTGAAATTTTTTTTTTTTCGGCTTGCTCAAGTACAAAAATTTTTCATCTCACATAAACATCTTCAATCCTGAAAATTTTATGACTCCAAAAAAAAATAAATTTCATTATGACTTCCTAAAATTGTCGAAATTCACCATCACATGAACATCATTCAATCTTAACAACTTTATTTCAATAGGACTCTAAGGTAGCTTTAATTTTAATTTTATTTTTATCTTACTATTTTGGGAACTTTTATGTCTCCTTTTATTGTTCCACCCACGACTCACTTATATCCATGTTCTCGCAATTTAATCCGTACTAATCATGTTATAATTACTGTCAAGCACAGATATGACCAACAAAAATCAAGATACAATTGAAGCACTTGAGGCGGCAGCAATCCAAAGGGACATCGCTCGCATCGAGCTCAATACGCTAACCTATGTCCCACGATCGAGCAGGTCTTCCCAACAAGTCAATGGCTGCCCTGATACCAAACAACCACATGGTGGACTTAGACAACTTTCGGTGCGATGCCCCCATTATCATAGAGATCCTCAAAGGACATCCCCTCCGATACGCCCTCTCTCATGGCGAGCCAGAAGCTCAAGTCTATCTCCAACAGTTCTGGCACACGTTGCAGATAGCTGGACCACACCACCTTGCTAAAACAACGTCCGCCAAAATCGATCAAGAAACAGTGGTCCTCACTCGCAAGATTGTCCAAGAAGTGCTTCAACTCCCTGTCTACTCACCATAACGACCCACTACCAACTCATGAACAACTCATCGAGGACATCGACAGATTGGGCTATCAACCTGAAAACAAGAAGAAGAAAGGCCCACTCGTTCTCAGTGAAGTCACCACACGCAACCTACCTCAACCCTGGCGAACGTTATATCTGCTACTGAACAAGTGCATGTCAGGGAAGCATGCCGGCCAGGACCGTGGGAACCACCAAGTCCTCACCATCCTAACCGGCATCGCCCAAACCGCAAGTACAACTACGCCGACATCATATCGATGGATCTCGTCTCCATGATTCAACGTCGAGATCGGGAAGTCGCCAAGGGAGTCACGAACCGCTTCGTACCTTACATGTGGTGGCTCCAGCGCTCATCAAACACTTCCGCTGTTTTCCACCAACATCCGCGCCGACCGGCAACTGAACACTTCATAATCCCCACTGTCGAGAAGTTCGCTAAGAAAAACACTCCGGCAAAAGATCGACACGCAATGATAATCCCGGATGACGTTCTCGCCTATGCAGACCCGACCAATCCGCACGTCGAGAATATCGTGCCTCCACCGCCTCATTCGCGAAAGCCCCCGTTTACTATCCATTGTCCCTACGGAGCAGATCAACCCCACTGCTCCTAACCCTGGGACTAGCCAAAACCCCACCACCATTCTAAAAAGTCATCGGGTCACGCCGCATCCTCTTCCACCCGCGTGCCGAAAAAAACGGTCGCGTGAGGATGACGTAAGCCGCACCACGGAGCGTCGTCGTCGAAAACAAAACACGATCGACCTCCTCAGTCACAGACAAGCCGAGCCCAACCCATAGGTACAGGAGGTGATGTGTTCACCTCCCGAGTAGAAGACGTGGCATTTGGCTCAACCACGCAAACGACCCACCAGTCCACTTACTTCCTCTCTACAGGAAGATATTTCATTCCACGAGGAGCCACGTATGCCATCGACATCCCACTTGGAGATAGTCGATGTTGAAACAAGCAGTCCTTCGCCTTAGACGCATCCTCTTCAATCACTTCGAGTCTAGTGCCCTCACTCCCCATAATTTCATACGTTTCTAGGACACATACACCTTTTACCGCACTACAGAGTCTTCGTGATTCTGTCTGAACGCTCGTGATGTCTCTGTGACTGAGAGCGAAAAGACCTAGCACGGCCAACATCACAACAACCGTGAGCCTAGGCCATCATTCATTTGAGTCTGTCTCATCGATGATGCCAACGGAAGTCTTAGTGACCCTGTCTTTTCCCGTCCTGTGCAAACGGGCGGCCCGATCGGCTATCTTCTCCGATTCGGGTGTCAGTTGGATTTCTTCGTGATTCCAACTTGTTAAACTTACCCCAGTTCGTCACCGAGACCGCGCTAGAGACTCGTCTTCATGAGTTTGCAAAGACTCTTGAGGCGAACCATCCTCGATAAAGTCTATGCGCGTCTCGATGCGTCCACCATCGACAAGGCAAAGGTGTGGCCCCGGAGACACCACCACCAAATGTGGACGCAGAAGCTGTTCTCTCTTCCATTTCCGCAAAGGAGCTCTTCTACCTCCTACGAGCAAGATTCGAATCAATGACGGAACTCGATGAGGAGGAACAACAAATGAAGAAAATCATGACTCAACCAATGACTTGCCGCACTCAAGGCGAGTCTAGCGGGATCAGGCGCGACGATTAAGACGATGATCAAGATCGCCGCGAGGGGGAGAATAGGCAGCAAGCCTCACAAACTCAAGGATCCGTACAATCGACGTCGCCTTCCTCCTCTGCACCTGAAACAACGCCCGCAACAGAAACCTCACACCCCACTAGCCAAAAATTCCACCCTATTAACCCCGAGTCACTAGCCAAATCACCCTCATCACCACCTACTACCGTCTCCGAAACTCTAATCGTCATATCGGCGTTAGAGACCACCACCAAACCTTCTCCACTCACCATTCGGAACCTCTAACTGTCACATCGACGTTAGAGGCCACCACCACATCTACACCAACCGACACCCAAATCATCCTAGCCAAAACCATCACCACAACCGAGCCACCAGAATCTCCACCACAACCATCCCCACAATCCACAAACTCCTCGACGCAACACCCTCGCCACCACACAGCCATACCCCTCTCAATACCGATTCAAACGTGGCTTCCGAGGACGTCTACTGCGCACAGAGAACGAGATCGAGGCCTACATCTTTAATGATGAATGGTGTACACACCCGACGATGCAGTGCAACCAGGAAGTTGGTGGAAAATGCTCGACGTTTGCTAAAGGAAGCTTCGCTACGCTGATCAACACTGCAGACAACGAGAACGGAGAGGAGTACGACGCTGAACCTGTCGAGCTCTGAGAACATCCTACAATTTCAAGCGCAGCAAGCTGAGGCTCCTGCTGCTCAACCGGATGTGCCCACGGCGGATATACCAGAAGCACCGTGGAAAAACAAAAGATCACAGCGCCATTTCCAGAAGAGATCAGAAGAGGATCTGGCGGCTCAAGGAGCAGATCATCACGGCCTTCGATGAATACGAGCTGATGAAACATCCAAAATTGGAGCGAGGAAAAGAAGAAGCTCTATCGATGGACCTTCTTTGCCACAAGTGCACAAAAAGGACGCTGTCCGTGAGAAAACATCGCTCTGGAAATGAATCGGGCCCCCATCTGCAAAGTCACTGACCTTCGCCAAGAGTCGAAAGGATTGTCCACTATCCAGTGTTCACGTTCGAATTGGTTGATTTCTTCTTGCATTGAAATTATCCAATCCGGCTCTTGTAGTGCGTTCTGATACCTTAGTAGGCTCGTTTTGGCTTAAGAAGCAACTGAAAAGACTGTGTTGAGTCGTTTCCTTACTCCGCTCGAAGGATCGCCAATTATCTATTCAACCGGGTGAGCTCTAGTCCACCTGCGCTCATGTGGCAAAGCTGAAGATGATGCATCAGCCATTTGTGGGTCTAGATTTCCAATGATCTCCGGTTGTTCATTTTGAGTGAGGAAGTTCCAAATCTGCACTGGGAGGGAGCGACTCTGATGATTCTTCCTCACACCCTCGATAGGTTCTTCATTGTTCTGTGGCAAAATTGAATCGCGTGAGGTAAGGACTATTGAAGAACTTGGTCTATCGGCCCTCGTCGGGGGTATGATTGATGGTGACTGCGGATGTAGAGGCTCAAAGAGGGAATCCAAGTCTTCTAACACAAGTCTTAGAGCTTCGTTTTGGCGGTGATTGCTGAGTTGTTGCCATCTTCTGTTGATTTTGTGCCAACACACCAGTGAATACGGGTTCTGAGATGTTGTCTTCAGAACATCTCAGATGTGCTCAACTCGTTGGCTTCTGAAGACAACATCTCAGAACCCGTATCACTGGTGTGTTGGCACAAAACCAACAGAAGATGCAGCAACTCGGCAATCACCGCCAGACGAAGCACTAAGACTTGTGTTAGAAGACTTGGCTTCCTCTTTGAGCCTCTACATCTGCCAGTCACCGTCAATCATACCCCCGACGAGGCCGATGTACCAAGTTTTTTCAACAGTCCCTACCTCACTAGATTTCGATTTGCCCACAGAACAATGAAGAACCTATCGTGGGCGTGAGGAAGAATCATCAGAATCGCTCCCTCCCAGTGCAGATTTGGAACTTTCTCACACTAATGAACAATCGGAGTTCATTGGAAATCTGGATCAACAAATGATTGATGCATCATCTTCAGCTTTGCCACATGAGCGCAAGTGGACTAGAGCTCACCCGGTGATCAGATATTGGCGATCCTTCCAGCGGAGTAAGGACACGACATCAACGCAGTCTTTTCAGCTACTTCTTAAGCCAAACGAGCCCACTAAGGTAGCAGATGCACTACAAGACCCGGATTTGGATTATTGCAATGCAAGAGGAAATCAACCAATTCGAACGTCTTCAAGTTCAGTGTGAAATTAGTACCCCCGTCCGCATGGAAAACTATCATCGGAACAAAATGGGTATTTAGAACAAAAAGAATGAAGATGGCGAAGTGAATAGGACAAGGCACGATTAGTTGCTAAGGGATACAACCAACAAGAAGGCATTGACTACGACGAAACGTATGCTCCTGTTGCCCGAATTGAAGCCATTCGTCTCTTATTGGCTTATGCGGCTCATAAAGCCTTCAAGGTCTATCAAATGGACGTTAAAAACCATCTTTCTCAATGGCGCACTTAAAGAAGACGTCTATGTCGCTCAGCCAGACGGCTTCGTTGATCAAGAACATCCTGATCACGTCTATCGATTGGATAAAGCTCTCTACGGACTAAAACAAGCCCCACGTAATGTCTGATGTGTATGATGTCCTAAGTGACTTCCTCTTAGTGTCTGGATTTATTCGAGGGAACAATCGATACGACCCTCCTCATCAAATGGCAAGACAAGGATCTTATGGTCTTCAAGTTTATATCGCCAACATCATTTTCGGCAACAATCCATGGCTTTGCAAGAAGTTTTCGGAGATCTCATAAAGAGTAAATTCGAAATGAGCCACATGGAGAGATGCAATTCTTCCTAGGGCACCAAGTCAGGAAGCTCGATGATGGGATATTTTTTAGTCAAACAAAATATATTAAGGACAACCTGAAAAAGTTCCATCAAGATCAGAGCAAGACTCTCAGCACTCCCATGTCAACAAGTTGCAAGTTGGATGCCGATCCCACAGGATAATCGTCGACATCACACTCTATCGTAGCATAATTGGATATCTTCTCTACCTCACTTCTAGTCGGTCGCCGGATATCATGTTTTGCCACTTGTCTTTGTGCCCGCTTCCAAGCCGATCCCAAAGAATTCCACATGCTCGCGGTGAAGCGTATTCTTCGCTACCTTAAGGGCACAACTACCTTAGACTATGGTATCCTAATGGTAACGAACTTCAAACTTATCGGCTACACTGACGCT